>OVAO01002334.1:0-12294 GCA_900406285.1 Biscutella auriculata
GATGATAACATCCTGGATCGAGATAGGTGTTGATGTCTCTATATCTGATCTGGTTGGCACTGCATTCAGACAAAGGTAGGTCTTTATTTTGATTTTTGTAGTTCTCATCTGACTCTTCAGCGTCGTCTATTTCAGACGTGTCTTCTTCTTCGTAATATTTTTCCTCCGACATGTTGTCATACCGGCTTTCCGAGCTTGTGATCCCAAGGGTGAAAGCGTGTTCCTAGTACTCTTCACTATGTAAATCTCTCCTGGAATAGTTCGTTTGAGTTCCGTGTCTGCCCAAGTTAAGTTTAACTACCCCATTTCAGACATCAATGTCAGTGCCGGCAGAGGCGAGAAACGGGCGGCCAAATATAAGCGGGTTTTTGGGTGTTCTATCCATATGGAGGATTGCAAAATCAGCTCTTATCTGGACTCCCTGTAGTGTGATGGGGAGGTTGTTTAACATTCCCACTGGTTTCTTGAGCGAGCTGTCTGCAAGTACTAGTTCAAACCTGCATGGATCAAAAGATGAAAAACCTAAGTTCTTATCAACAGAATATGCCATGACACTGAAGCTAGCGCCTAAATCGCACAGACAACTATCGAATTGAATGGAAAATAGAGTGCAGGGAAGAGTAAAACTCCCTAGATCCGCTAATTTAGCCGGATCAGTCTCGACGATAGATGAAGTGTCAAATTCTGAGTCTGAATCGATGTGTGGTCTGGAAATGTGAACGAAAAGTTCAACAGATGTCTCAATTCTGGTTATCAATGATCTCAGCTTCTCCTTATGCTCGTCTGAATATTTCGGGTTTGTCAGCAATGCCTTGATCTCTGGCATTCTTCTCTTGGTTGCGCTGAGGTTGTGTGCTACATCATCATAAACCTTAGCTATAAGAAGACTCAGAAAAGGAGGCTGAAGGGGGTATGAAGCAGGGCAGGACCGAGAAGTCATGGTCCTCCCAAAACCGTGTAATTGCTGAGCTGAGATATGTTCCACAGAACTCGCCTCCCCCTCTTGATTCTCATTGTCTTCAATGAGTTCAAGGGTTTGTAGGACATTAATATACTCTTCCTTAGTCGTTTCCGTTCGGCCCGAAAGAGTTCCGATAGGGCGCAACTTGGGCGACCTGATTATCTAAAGCCTTTACGTATGAAGCGAGTGATTCAAAATTTCTGCTGAATTCTACGTAGTGTTTGTCGACACGTGAAGTGATATCACGCATAAAAGTTGTTGTTTCCAGCGTGTTTTTATTTTGACCTTCTAAGAGTTGCTTCAGTAAAATCGTGTTCTAACTCTCCTGCGGGACAATGGGTCCTCCATTTCCCTGAAATGATTGCTGTTGTGGCTGAGAGTTTGAGAAACCGGGTGGTTTGGGGTTCTGAACTTGTTGTGTCTGATAGAAGCTCTGTTGTTGTTGAGGTCGGTTCTGATGACCGAAGTTTTGGAATCCCTAGTTTGAGTAACCCAGAGTGAATTTTTGCTGTGTCGGATAAATCTGATCTTGTGGATTAGCCACATTCATGCTCCGATAAGAGAGGTTCGGATTATATGGTTTGTAGTTCTGACTTCCCATGTAGTTGACTTCTTCAACAGTGAAGTCATCCTGCGTTGTATCTTCTGTGTTACCGATAAAGTTAACCGCTGATAGCTGAGTTGTGAGAAGCTTGTCAATCTTGTCGCTTAGAGACTTGATCTCTGACTTGACGTTTTCATCCTTGATAGGTAACGTAGATCGGTTGGTTCTGTCATAATCTTCTACGTGAGAGGTACTACTCTGAACGAGGTCTTCAATGAGTTCGATCCCGCGGTCTGGTGTAAGCTTGTGAAAGTTTCCACCACTTGCTGTGTTGAGGACAAGCTGGTATTTGTCGGTAAGTCCTTTAAAAAATGTATTAACCAGGCTGAATTCTGAAAATCCGTCGTGAGGGAATTTAAAGGTGTAGGAAGTGAAACGCTCCCATGCTTCGGTGAAACTCTCGAGATTTCGCTGTTTAAAACCAGAGATGTCTCCACGGAGCATCTTAGTCCGTGATGACGGGAGAAAACGTTGGACGAACTCCCGCTTGCAGGCGTCCCAAGTGGTGATGGAATCTCATGGAAGCTTATGTTCCTAGTGGCGTGCAACGCAGTCCAGAGAAAACGGAAAAAGCCTGAGCTTGAAGGCATCCACGGAAACTCCGTTGTTAATGACCGTACTACAAAGCTGGTCGAAAACAGTAATGTGATCGAGAGGGCACTGATCTGGCAAACCACTGAACTTGCTTTCCTTTGTCATTCCCACGAGTCATGAGCTGATCGTAAAGTTATTCCGGTTGACAAGCGGCGGAAGAATGCCAGTGCACTGTCCATTAGCGATTGGGGCGTCAAAGGCTCCAATGGTAGCAACATATGGGACTTGGCGAACAAAAGGAAGCGGTTCCTAAACTGGAACTTGTTGAAACTGTGCGTGCGGTTGTGGCTGTGCCGGAATATTCTCCTGAGGAGGGTGGGGATTTGGTTCGGGTGCGGGTACCTTATGATTGGCTGCGGCCTGGGATTCCTGAATATCGTCGATGACGAGGTTCAAACGTTCGATGTGAGCTGATGTTCGGTTGCGCGACATATTCGTCGACTCTGTAATTCAATAGCGCGGATGTCTGAGTTCAGGGGAAAAAGGTCGGATGAGCCGTGGGATCTTAATTGCATACACCTGAAACAAAGAACGAAAATAAAATGAGAATGACAAAGAAAGAAACTTAGCCCCTAAAACGAACAAAAGAACTACTACTAGCAAAACAATCCCGAGATGGCAACGACGCCATTTTGATAAATAGGCTTTTTATCGATATCAAACATGACCTCGGCAACGGCGCCAGTTTGAAAACACGCTTTCTATGTGTGTGAGATTGATATAGCTCAGTGCAAAGGTCGAGTATTATGTCGAACCAATTCAGGATGATGCTAGTTAACAGTAATACTCTAGATGCTTAATTCAAGTCTAAGAGGAACGGACACTATCACTGAAAAATCCTATAATGAACATGATTAAATAGTGTCGATTGTAATAAAGGAAAGTACTGAGAATGCAAGCAAACAACGATGATGAACAACGATAATTAATTTTAAAGGTAAAGATAGGCAGTCGATTTCAGGTAATAAATCCTAAGTCTAAGTGATTAATTTCATCCAAAGGATAATCTCAGATCTGAAGTATTCCATATTGCGCTAAACCGCTCTCGCAAGGTTAACAGCTATCTGAATGATGTTAACACCTGGAGTCCGCATGTTAAACATAAATCAGATGCATAAAAATCTCTAGTACAATCATCCTAAAATCTATCCATTCAAGAATATAATTTCATAATTGCAGAAGACATGAACAAAAGTTTATCTAACCCTCTCGGGCATAGAAGTCTTCTTTAGATCAATGATTGGATTGGCAAAATCCAACAAAGCCTTTAAAGCATATTATTGCATGAAGATACTTGTGATTCGAAGCCCTAATCCCATAGATCTAGAACCTAAATACTCTAATTTTGCCTAGTCAACCACCTAAAAGGTGACTACTCACAACCCATGGAATAAACACAAAGATCTAAGGAGAAATTATGTTTTTCCATGGAAGAGATGAGCAAAAGAAGGATTAAAAAGATTGAAATAGCAAACTAACACAAAATCTATACGAGTCTACTAGATCTATCAAAACCTAACCAGATTCAACACAAACTAACAAGATTCAACAAGAAATAAGAAGATCTAACAATAACATTAAAAGAAATGAACAAAGAAACAAGATTAAATCTTAAAAGCTTAAAGAAAATGGGATTCAAAGTAGCAAAAAGAAAGAACAAGTGAGAGAGAACAAAGGGAGGCACAAAATGAAACTAAAATCTCTCTCTCTAGGGTTTTTGGCTTAAACAAGTATTTATAGAGAGGCTACAAGGGGTAAAAACGTCATAAAATAAGGGTTTTGGAGATTTTCACTCGCATAGGGTCAGGATCGGTCAAGGGGTGACCGATCCACATCAGGTCTTGACCGATCCAGATGACTGGTGCACTCCTGACCGGTCCAAGCTCCTCTCTTGACCGATCCAACTAGCCTGAGCAGTCCTGACCGATCCAGAATGAAGCCTGACCGATCCTAGCTCCAGAAAACGTTGATTCTCGGCTCTTTGATCTGTTTTAACTCCCGAATGATGCACAAGTCCTTCATGAATACCTGAGATGCAATATATACACAAATGCATGCCTAATGGGACCTAAATGCATCATAAACTACTTAAAATCGATTGAAAAGAAGACTAAAAGACGATAAAAATCACACATATCAACCAACTCGGGGGTAATTAACTCATAAGCTGATACACGCTTGGAAGGCAACTTATAGTGCTCGAGGAAGAACCATCTCTCCAAGCACCAACTGGCCCCATCACGAGAGCACAAATGAAGAGATTTGCTAGAGCTATCATGCACGCATGGGAGGACTTGGAGATGACTTGCTACATCTTGAAGGAAAGGGAGCCTGATGCACACATCTATCAACTTTCGTCTTCAAGAAGCTAAACCAACATAGAGATGGTTCGGGGTACTCTTTTACCTTCGGTGGGTTTTGTCCCAATGGGTTTTCCCACCAAGGTTTTTAATGAGGCCCATTGCACATGAACCAACTCTCAAGGTTCCAAGAGAAAGCATTTCAACACTTAGCCAATATAGTCGTTGCTTTCTCTTTGTTACCTTGTCGTTTTATCCTTTCCTTTTTGCGTTTTGCCCCATCAGGTTTAGAGCTTCCTCTTTTCCTTTAGTATTTAAACTTTGTTGTGAGAAACTTTTTCCTTAGTTAACATTTTAAATCAAAAACGAGAAACATTCTCATGTTAGCTCTTCCTTCTTAAGTGTTTCATATCTTGAGAATAACCCTAAGTGTGTCATATCTTAGGTTCAAGGTGTATCTAGAGATTTCCACTTCTCTAGTGGTCCTTTCCGTTCTTTCCCCATCATTTCCCTCTCTTTCGTTACCCATCGCCCATTTCATACCCACCATCGTTCTCCTCCTTCCGCCGTAAACCGCCGGTTCTGTTCCGATCATTCCGCCCCTCTTATCCCAAGAACCGACCCCAAGAAGTTTCAACCCCATCGGAGTTCGTTTGTGCGAGGAAGTTTTCAAGAAACTCCATGTACGGCCCAGCGAGGCCGTACCGTACGTGCTCGGCGACCTCCTCTGTCAACCATCGACCATATCTCACGTTTTCAACAATCTCTCTTGATCGAACCTTGTTATTTATCATAAAAGAGAACCTCCACCAGTGACGTCAACTTTGGAGTAGTTACTGTTGAAGGAAAACGTTCAACTATTCTCCGTACGACCGGCGTACCGTACGGCCGTACCCAGCGACCCCAACTCCAACTCCATCGACCGCCGCTCCTCTTTTCACTTATCCCTCTTGACTGTTGTTCTTTTTATATGTGTTTGGTCAACAAATAACAAAACTCACCCCATTTGAACATAGGTGTGAGAGCCGTGGATGTTGAGGCCGCTTCACCATCGTCGGCCGTTGACAGATCCATCTCCGAGGGATGTTGCCCGTAACCCATCAAGTGGTATCAAGACCCAGCTTGGAGCCTCTTGAACCTAAACTCAGGGAGTCTTCGTTTTCTTTTCGAAAGTTTTCATTTTTATGCATTTTAAGCTTATTTTCTTACTAGATCTAAAAGAAAATCCAAAAAGATTTTAGCTTTTGTTTGTGCTTGCATTGTTAAGTCCAGATCTGTCGTGATTAACTTCGTTTAGTTGTTTTGTTTTTCATATCTCAAAGAGTCTAACTTTCTTGTTGAATCAGATTTGGTACGAAATTTTTTCAAAAATTTTAAGTTTGAATCGAGAAGTCTCTTTACCAAAACTGATTTTGTGTGTTCTTTGACATTTTGTACAGGTCAAAAGGAGAAAATAGACACGAGTTTTCGCCTGTCCTTGACCGTATACCAGCTGGCCGCGCGTGTGCTCCCTCACTCGCGTACGCACGCCGAGACCACACCGTACAAGACAATCATCATCTTATCATTGCACCACGGGGAAAAGTGTAAGAGAAAGTTGTTCTCGTCCTAAAGCGAAGGGGAAAAAGAGGAAAGGAGGAAAGGGCGGTTTGAGAGAAAGCTCTAACGGCCGTACGTGATAGTCCCACGCCCTTGATACGTGCGAACCAAGTGCGCGTGTTGAATCTTGCTTGCCCATCACGGCTCCTCACCAATATCAGACCCGTGCCTCTCAAGGCAACATCACTCGACCAGGTTCCCCTTTGCTGCTTCAACAAAACTGACCAGCCGCTACTCCTATCGCTCCACCCGAGCACATGGCGGATCAGTCGAATGCACCGCCACCACCGGACCCTACAACCACTCTCATTCGGATTATCAATGAGAGATTCGAAGAACTCAGGAGAGAACTCAACCCTCCTCAAGCACCAGCTGCTCAACCTCAAGACGTTCACCAACTACCCCAAAGGTCGAGAGCTAGGGAACCTTACCCGGAAGATGAAGAATAACTTGCGCCACAAAGAATGAGGCCTAGGAGACATCCTCGAGGTCCTCATCCTAGACAACAACCAGATTGGGATCACGTTAGGAGGCAGTATGAGCCGCGTGAACCAAGAAGAGAACCAAGAAGGGGTCCAAGAGAGCCGTGGCAAAGAAATGACTACCCAAGGCACTATGATGAAGAAGATGATCTTTCTGATCACACGAGTCAAGCATCCCAAAGACCTTACCACCGTGAGCCAAGGCATGACCGCATTGAGGGGTTCAAGATAAGGATTCCTCCCTTCCATGGGAAAAGTGACTTGGATGCATACTTGGAGTGGGAGAAGAAGATTGAGCTCGTTTTCGAATGCCAATGGTACTCCGAGGTTAACAAGGTCAGGATGGGAGCAACCGAGTTCCATGATTACGCCTTTAGCTGGTGGGATCAAATGGTGACTTCAAGGATAAGAAATGGGGAGAATCCCATTGAGACATGGACCGATCTCAAAGCGGCCATGAGGAGAAGATTCGTGCCAAATCACCATCACCGAGACCTTCATCAAAGGCTTAGAAGATTGACACAAGGACCTAAGTCCATGGAGGATTACTTTCAAGAAATGGAGATGCTTCTCTTAAGAGCCGACCTTAGAGAAGACCGTGAAGCCACTATGGCTAGATTTCTTGGTGGCCTTAACCGGGAAATTCAAGATCACTTGGTAATACAACATTACTTGGAACAAGAGGAGATGCTCCACAAGGCAGTGATGATAGAGCAACAAATCAAGCGCAAAGGGAAGGCCCCTTTCAAACCATCCTTCTCCAAAGACAAGCCGCCTTACAATCGGGATTGGAATACTTTCAAGAAGCCCACGGCCCCAACACCCAATGAAACAACCAAAGAACAACCCTCGACCTTTAGAGACAAAGGCAAAGGGATTGCAAACCCAACCGGAGCAAGAGATGTTAAGTGCTTCAAATATCAAGCCCGAGGACATTATGCAAATGAATGCACTAACAAACGGATGATGATTCTTCTTGATGATGGAGAGTATATTTCAGAGGATGAAGAGGTCATACAAGAAGAAGAAGAAGAGAATTTTCCTGAGGAATGTGAAGAAGAAGCTGCCCAAGGAGAGTTCTTGGTCACTCGAAGAGTTTTGAAGTTGTTTCCTAAGGAGAAAGAAGAAGAGCAACGAGACAACTTGTTCCATACAAGATGCTTGGTGAATGAGAAGGTGTGTAGTCTCATCATTGATGGAGGAATCTGTACTAATGTGGCAAGTACCATAATGGTGAAGAAGCTTGGCTTGGAAATGAAGAAGCACCTGAAGCCCTATCGCTTATATTGGCTTAATGCCAAGGGAGCGCTCAAGGTTACTCATCAAGTCAAGGTGCCCATGGCTATAGGAAAGTACAAAGATGAGATCTTATGTGATGTCTTACCCATGGAGGCTGGACATATACTTTTGGGAAGTCCATGGCAATTTAACCGAAGGGTTGTTCATGATGGCTTCACTAACAAGTATACCCTCGAACACAACGGTAAAAGGATCACTCTCTTACCTATGACTCCCCATGAAGTGGCATAAGACCAGCTTCACCTCAAGAAGAAGAGTGAGCCTACTAAGAGCAAGAAAGTCTCCAACTTTCTAGTCAACCAAAGCGTTGTAAGAAAGTCCCCTCATGCTAAACAAACGGTTTTACTTATTGTGTACAAAGAGAGTCTTGCTTGTGTTACTAACCCTTCACCGGAGCTTCCAAGTGTTCTTATTGATCTCTTGCACAAGTATAGAGATGTATTTCCAGGTGAAGAGGATACTCATGGTTTACCACCCAAGCGAGGCATTGAGCATTAAATAGACTTTGTGCTTGAAGCAACACTTCCAAACCGGCCGGCCTATAGAACGAATCCTCTTGAGACCAAGGAGCTACAAACACAAGTGGAGGCACTCATGGAGAAAGGCTACATCAGAGAGAGCTTGAGTCCTTGTGTTGTGCCCGTGATCTTGGTCCCCAAGAAGGATGGAACTTGGCGCATGTGTGTAGATTGTCGAGCAATCAACAACATCACGGTTAAGTATCACCATCCCATTCCACGTTTATATGATATGCTTGATGAGCTGCATGGCTCTAATATTTTCTCTAAGATTGATTTAAAAAGTGGCTATCATCAAATTAGAATGAAAGAAGGAGATGAATGGAAAAAGGCTTTTAAAACTAAGCATGGGCTATACGAGTGGTTGGTGATGCGTTTTTGCTTAACCAATGCTCCAAGTACCTTCATGAGATTGATGAACCATGTTCTTAGGAGATTCATAGGTCAATTTTTGGTTGTCTACTTTGATGATATCTTGATTTATAGCAAGAACTTAGAAGAACATGTTAAATACTTGGAATCGTTTCTAGATGTGCTAAGGAAAGAGGAACTTTATGCTAACTTAGCTAAATGCACTTTTGGAACGGATAACCTAGTTTTTCTTGGCTTTTGTTGTGTCAGCTGAAGGTGTGAGAGTGGATCATGGCACGGTTCAAGCCATTAGAGAATGGCCAACTCCCAAAACAGTCGTGAAGTAAGAAGTTTCCATGGCTTAGCCGGCTTCTATAAGAGATTTGTGCGAGACTTTAGCACCTTAGCTGCACCTCTCACCGAAATCATCAAGAAGTTAGTAGGATTCAAGTGGGAAGAACCTCAAGAACAAGCCTTCCAAGCCTTGAAAGAAAGGCTAACCAATTCCCCATTACTTGTGCTACCCGATTTCTCTAAGACATTTAAAATTGAGTGTGATGCGTCGGGCCTTGGAGTGGGAGCTGTCCTTATGCAAGATAGAAGGCCTATTACTTACTTTAGTGATAAATTGGGAGGATCAACCTTGAACTACCCCACGTATGACAAAGAACTCTATGCACTCGTGAGGGCTCTACAAACTTGGCAACATTACCTTTACATTCTTTCCCCATCACTTCCCTCTCTTTCGTTACTTATCTCCTATTTCATACCCTCACCGTTGTTCTCCTCCTTCCGCCATCAACCGTCGGTTCTGTTCCGATCATCCTGCCTCTTTTATCCCAAGAATCGACCCCAAGAAGTTTCAACCCCATCGGAGTTCGTTTGTGCGAGGATGTTTTCAAGAAACTCCTTGTACAGCCCAACGAGGTCGTACTGTACGTGCTCGGCAAGGTCCTCCGTCAACCATCGACCAGATCTCACGCTTTCAACAATCTCTCTTGATCGAACCTTGTTATTTATCGTAAAAGAGAACCTCCACCAGCGACGTCAATTTTGGAGTAGCTACTGTCGAAGGAAAACGTTCAACTATTCTCCATACGACCGGCGTACCGTATCGGCCGTACCCAGCGACCCCAACTCCAACTCCATCGACCGCTGCTCCTCTTTTCACTTATCCCTCTTGATTGTTCTTCTTTTTATATGTGTCTGGTCGACAAATAACAAAACTCACCCCATTTGAACGTAGGTTTGAGAGTCGTGGACGTTGAGGCCGCTTCACCATCGCCGGCCGTCGACGGATCCATCTCCAAGGGCTGTTGCACGTAACCCAGCGTGTATTACAAGCTTTATGATGGATTTTACTAAGTCTAGGTAAACAAAAAGGGGTTTGTTCTGTCACTAACAACTCCTAAGCAAACAAATAATATAAAGCAGTAAACTAATTAGAAAATGAAAATCAGAATTGGGGGAAAACTCATGGATTAGGGAATTCGATATTGGTAGAGATTTTCATGCTAGATTAGTTTACTACACTCCCTTGGGCTTATCCTATGTCTAAGAATTTCGAATATAGACTAACTCACTCTCGTGATGGAAGCCCCATTTCTAACATGCCATTACACAAATCTTTTGGCAATGAAACATGAATAAAAAGCACTAAGCACAATTCCATACAAAAATTAGCCAATAACTTAAACAATCTCTTCGAAAGAATTGACTAACAACTTATTCACTTGTTCGAGAATTCTATCAAACACCTTCCGGGCGATAAATCTCCTAAGATCTAGGCTAGGTTAGCTACTCCTATTCTAGCATTAAGTTCATGAATAGATTGAGAATACTTATTCTAATATAGATCTAAACCATTTGTAGCAATCAACTCTACCGATCTAACCCCTAATCCATAAGTTATAGAGACTACTCACAACTCATGCCTAAAATACTTAGAGAGTTTTTAGGGTTTTTGGGATTGGATCCTTATATAGGAGATCAAAATTAAGTGCAGAAATGGAAACAAATTTGATGTCGATGGGGCCTCCGCCGGTCATTGCAGACCGGCACACTTGATTGGCGCTCTTTGCACTTCGTCCCTGATTGGCGCTCTTTGCACTCCGGCTTCTTCGTCCAGAGCGGTCTGGGTTAGATTCGCTGGTCAGTGCGCACCGCTGGGCTTGGCCGGCGGTATTCCTCCATATCGTGCTATTTGAGGTCCACCGGTCTGGCATGACCGGTGGTCTTGACCAGTGTGTCTGGTTTTCCGGGGACTTAGCCGTTTTTGCTTCGAAAATGCTCCATAATTGCTCAGTTCCTCTCCTTCGCCTTCTCTACACCCGAAATGATGAAAAACGTGCAAATGCAACCTAGAGACTCTAAAATGCATCCTAAACTATTGCAAAACTAATGAAAACCGAGTGATAAAACCGGTAAAATTCACACTCATCAACTGACCTACAGGATTTGAGCTTTCTCGGGAAAAGCTTTAACCTATAGTTGAATAACAATACCAAATCCCCCTCATTTAACTCCTTATGCAAGATTTTCTTGTCATGGAAGGCCTTGGTGCGTTCCTTGTAAATACTAGCACTGTCATAAGCTTCAAGCCTTATCTCATCCAACTCCTCAAGTTGCATTTCTCGTCTTTCTTTAGTAGATTTGACATTGAAGTTCAAGAGTTTTACTACCCACATCGCCTTATATTCAAGTTCCACTAGTGCATGACATGCTTTACCATACAACATGTTAAAAGATGTTGTTCCAAGTGGAGTGATATGCTCGGTTTTTATCGTTATTTTAGTCCCGTATTTTCTTCGATTCTGTACATTCTCGGTTGTTTTAGAGTCTTTTAGGATTGCATTTCCAGGTGTTTAGGAGAACCGTGCATCATTCGGGTATAAAAAGGACTGAAACAAGCAAGAACGAGTCAACTATGGAAGTCAACCAAGCCCAATATCGGTCACAGTGCTGAAAATAACGACCAAGGAGCTGCTGATATTCAGATATTGGCCAGAGAGGAAGTGATATCGGTCATGTCATGGCCGATGCTCCAATATCGGCCACAGAAGGATCAATATCGGCCACCTCCTAGCCGATATTGCATCTATCATTTGCCAAAAGACTAATCTGCCCCTAGCTCATTTTACCCTAATTGTCTCTCTATTTAAACCCCCTTTTCTTTGCGATTTTTGGCAAGTTTTTAATATGTTTTAAGTGGAGAATCTCTCCTTTGGGTTTTGCCTTTTTGGTGATAACTCTGAATCTAAGTTTGTAATCAGTCTTAAGTTTTAATCTAAATCTTTGTTTTAGTTTAATCTCTTCCTTATTTTAAAAGCTTAGATCTTAGGTTCTAATCATGCCTAAGCAAGAATCCCATGTAGGATTTGTGCTCTGGCCATGATTAGTGAGTAGTCTTTTATTCTGAGCTTATGGATTAGTTAGATCTGGTGATTTTAGGAATGGATCTGGTGTTTATGTTCTGATTCTTTCATTGATCTTCATGTCTTGTTTGTTTAATCCTTTAATAGATCTGATCCATCTATTTTAGATTCGTTCCTATCTGGTCTGCCTAGGAGATTTTGATAGGTTGTTA
>OVAO01002335.1:0-10928 GCA_900406285.1 Biscutella auriculata
ATTATATATTTATTAATTTATGTTATTATTGGGACTATATTTTTACATAGATATTTCAAAAAATTTATTATTTTATTATATTATCAAATTTTAACAAATTTTACATTGGCCCAACTCGAGATCGGAATAATTTATTATTTTATAGTGATTATTAATTTATATAGTTCAGGGAAAAAAAGAAAAAAAACAACAGAATTTTAGATGCTTAAAAGTTAAAACCCAAACTTAATGTGACGAAAAGCCCATAATCTAAGTGGGATCCATCTGTGATAGTTCTTCTCAGTTCACACCGTCTATTTCCTATATAGCTATTGTTGAGAAATTGGAAACTGAAAAACTCGCTGAATACGAAAGCAAAGGATATTAGAGTTAAGTTAACTACGGTTCAATACCGGTTTACATATTGGTTATCTAGTTATAAGTTAAGAGATACTCTTGTTGAGATTCTCTCTAGATATTCTGTTTATGATTTAACCTAAGTTGTGCTGTATATAAACTTCATGATCGCTGATCAATAAGAACAAGTTTTCAGTGTTTAAACAATTATTCTACATGGTATCAGAGCTTAGATCCAAGTTTCTCTAAGCTTTTCTTATTCTTCAATCATGGCCGATGGACAACATGTTCCTCCGGTTATTCCACAAGCTCCACCGGTCGGTGGACGAGTTCCAGATGCTATAACACCGTACACGTTGTATGCATCTGATAATCCAGGGGCTGTTATAACCTCTGTTATGTTAAATGGTGAGAATTATAATGAATGGGCAAGGGAGATGCTGAATGCTTTACAGGCTAAACGGAAAATTGCTTTTATAGATGGTTCGTTAGAGAAACCAAATATTGGCGATCAAGATTACGAGAATTGGTTAGTAGTCAATTCAATGATTGTTGGATGGCTAAGATCTTCAATAGAACCGCAAATCAAATCCACTGTCACATATGTTCCGGATGCTAGACAGCTTTGGAATGATCTTAAACAAAGATTCTCAGTTGGGAATCAGGTGCGAGTTCATCAAGTTAAAAGTCAGATTGCATCATGTCGTCAGGAAGGGCAGTCAGTTTTGGAGTATTATGGGCGCTTGACTAAGTTCTGGGATGAGTTACTAGCTTACCAGATACTTCCGACATGTACGTGTGGGGCTGCACTTCAGTACTCAAAAGAAAAAGAAGAGGAGAAAGTTCATCAATTTTTGATGGGCTTGGATGATTCACGGTTTGGTGCAGTGTGCACATCTATAATTGATAGAGATCCATTACCGTCAATGGGAGAAGTATACCAGAAGGTAGTTCGGGAAGAGCAGAGAATACTAATCTCAAGAAATCGTGAAACTAGACAAGATGCGGTTGGTTTTGTGGCTCGACAAGGAACAGATTTGCCGCCAAATAGCTTACAATTCTCGGACAGTGCTGGTTATAAAATCAAAGATAGAAATCTGGTTTGTTCTCACTGTCGTAGGAATGGACATGAGAAAAAGGATTGTTGGCAACTTGTTGGCTTTCCAGACTGGTGGGTCGAGAGAGCTAATAATTCTGGTCGAGGCAAATCAAGAGGAGGACGTAGCTATAATACAGGGAACGGGCGTGGTCAAGCTAATACTGCGACAGTTTCGTCTGTACCTCAGTTGACATCCGAACAATGGCAAGCTATATCACAACTGCTAAAGGACAAATCTGCGCCACCGTCTACACCTCCTGATAAGTTGTCTGGTAAGACATTGTTAGGTGAAGTCATACTCGATACGGGTGCATCCCACCATATGACGGGTAACCGATCACTTTTGACAAATATGACTTGCATACCAGCTTGTTCGGTTGCATTTGCAGATGGAAGTAAAACTACTGCAGTCATGATGGGAACTTATTCCTTAACTACATCCATCTCGTTACCACGGGTCCTTTTTGTACCAAGTTTAAACTGCACATTAATATCGGTGTCCAAATTACTTGAGCAAACAAAATGTTTTGCAACATTTACTAACACTCTGTGTGTTCTACAGGACCATACTTCGAGGACTCTGATTGGAACCGGTGAAGAACGTGATGGGGTGTACTATTTAACGGACCTCGTCTCAGCCAAGATACATAGAGTGGATAGCAATTTGGATCAGATTCTGTGGCATCGAAGGCTAGGACATGCGTCTTCTTCTGCTCTTTCTAGACTAGATTTGCCATTCAGTTTTTCAAAGAATAAATATTCTTGTGACGTTTGTTTTCAAGCAAAGCAAACACGGGAAATTTTTCCAGATAGTATTAATAAAACCAAGGATTGTTTTGAGTTGATTCACTGCGATGTTTGGGGTCCGTACAGGGTTCCATCTACTAGTGGCGCGGTGTATTTTTTGACAATATTGGATGATTTTTCTCGTGCGGTTTGGACGTTTTTACTTTTGGAGAAGTCTGAAGTTAAACGTGTGTTGAAAGAGTTTTTAGCATACACACATAAACAGTTTGGAAAGACGGTTCAATCAATACGATCGGACAATGGAATAGAATTTACTTGCCTCGCGCCTTACTTTCGAGAACAAGGTATTCTCCACCAAACCTCATGTGTCTATACTCCTCAACAAAATGGACGGGTTGAGAGAAAACATAGGCATATACTCAATGTCTCTCGAGCGTTATTGTTTCAAGCTAGTATGCCTGTCAAGTTTTGGGGCGAAGCAGTGTTGATGGCGGCACATGTTATTAATCGTACTCCATGCGCTACGGTTCAGGGTCGTTCGCCATATGAGGTATTATATGGTGTGCCACCTGACTTATCTCGACTTCGTGTCTTTGGTTCAGCCTGTTATGTGCATAATATGGCTAAAGATAAAGATAAATTTGCAATAAGGAGTCGCTTGTGTGTGTTTGTTGGATATGTTATAGGCAAAAAGGGATGGCGTGTCTATGACATGGAAACTGATACCTTTTCAGTTTCTAGAGATGTGAAGTTTCAGGAGGATGTTTTCCCTTACTCTATATCACAACAACCAGTTGCTCGTGTGCCTGATCAAGTGTTTGACGAAGACTGGTTGATACCACCAGTAACCATGCAACAGGACAGGGGGAGTTCTAATGACAATGTACTCCCTCCTTCATCACCTTTGCAATCACAGTTACAACTTCAAGATACTTCCCATACTGCTGATATTATACCGGAAAATTCTCCACCACCGATTGTTGCACCTTTGGTTCCTTCGCCAACTCCAAGTATTGCCCAAATGCCTCCGCGTGTTCCTGAGGGAAGGAGCCAACGTACTCGTGTACCTTCTATCAAACTACAGGATTACGTCACTTATAATGCGACCGTTAACATAGTACCCTCACATGTTCTTTCATCTCCGACAGTCTCCTCGCCTATGGTCCAAGGTACATCACCTCTGTATCCTATTACCAACTATGTTACTGATGACTACTTTACACCCAGCCATCGAACATTTTTGAGTAGTATCACAGGTGAGCGAAAACCTAGGCACTATGGCGAGGCAGCAAAGTCACCAGAATGGTGCGACGCAATGTCCAAAGAGATTGAGGCATTGGAGCTCAACCGTACATGGACTATTACTGATTTACCTCCGGGGAAAGAAGCTATAGGAAGTCAATGGGTGTACACATTAAAGTACCACGCCGATGGTACTTTGGAACGACATAAAGCTCGCCTAGTAGGCAAGGGTAACAATCAAATTGAAGGGGAGGATTTCGGAGAGACGTTTGCACCTGTTGCAAAAATGACAACTATACGGACATTACTTGCTGTAGTTGCTGCTAAAAATTGGGAAGCCCATCACATGGATGTTCATAATGCTTTCTTGCATGGAGACTTAAAAGAAGAGGTTTACATGAAGTTGCCACCAGGATTTCGTCATTCTCATCCTGATAAGGTGTGTAAGTTACACAAATCTTTATATGGGCTCAAACAGGCACCAAGGTGTTGGTTTGAAAAGCTTTCTTCGGCGCTAATACGAGCCGGGTTTGTCCAGTCTTACCATGATTACTCGCTCTTCACTTATATAAAGGATACTATTCAACTACGTGCCCTTATATATGTTGATGATCTTGTCATTGTGTGTAATGATACATCGTCGTTGGCTAATTTCAAGCAATACTTGAGTACATGTTTCAGGATGAAAGATCTAGGAAAGCTTAAATATTTTTTGGGTTTGGAGGTTAGTAGAGGACCTACTGGAATTTTTCTTTCTCAAAGAAAGTATACCTTGGATGTGATCGCTGAAACCGGCCTACTTGCGTGTAAACCCGCAGCTACACCGTTAGAACAAAATCATAAATTGGCGGTTCAGGACTCACCTTTGTTGGCCGATGTTACAAGTTATCGACGCCTAGTAGGACGTCTTATTTATCTTCTTACTACACGGCCTGAGCTATCTTATGTTGTCCATACTTTGTCTCAGTTCATGCATTCACCGCGAGAGATACATATGGAAGCTGCTTTACGGGTTGTGCGGTTTCTGAAGGGCTCACCCGGCCAGGGCATTTTCTTGCGAGCTGACTCCGACCTTCGCTTGAACGCTTACTGTGATTCAGATTGGGCCTCTTGTCCCTTGACTCGCAAGTCCTTAACGGCGTATATGGTATTCTTGGGTAATTCAATCATTTCTTGGAAAACGAAGAAGCAAGTAACAGTCTCTCATTCTTCTGCTGAAGCTGAATATCGTTCAATGTCTGCTGCCACTAAAGAGGTTCGTTGGTTGAAGGGCTTACTGGCGGATTTCGGTGTTTCTCACCCATTGCCAGTGCGTCTATATTGCGATAGCAAGGCTGCTCTCCATATCGCTGCAAATCCTGTGTTCCATGAACGCACCAAATATATTGAAGTTGATTGCCATTCGGTGCGTGATGTACTCCACGACGGTCTATTGGAAACGCATCATATCTCGACATCAACTCAACGGGCTGACTTGCTTACCAAGGCTTTATCAAAGGATCGTTTTCATGGTTTGCTTTCCAAGTTGGGCATTGCAAACCTTCATGCTCCAACTTGAGGGGGAGTATTAGAGTTAAGTTAACTACGGTTCAATACCGGTTTACATATTGGTTATCTAGTTATAAGTTAAGAGATACTCTTGTTGAGATTCTCTCTAGATATTCTGTTTATGATTTAACCTAAGTTGTGCTGTATATAAACTTCATGATCGCTGATCAATAAGAACAAGTTTTCAGTGTTTAAACAATTATTCTACAAAGGAATAAAGCTGGAGCTACAATTGTTTCCGTAATTGGAGATCACAACAATTATCGGTTTCAATGGCGGATCGGAGCAGAGGCTTTATGAGAGATGAATTCCTGACCTATGCTTACATTCTTCTTTACATCGCCCTTTCTAGCGGTCAAATCTTCTTCAATAAGGTTCAACTTAAATCTCACTAGCGAACTTCTTCTGGATCTGTGTTCTCGCGTCGTATTATCTGTTCTATTTCGATTTTTGAAGGATTGAGCTGCTTCGTGTGTGGGAAGGTTCGGTGCAGTGTATGATTTATCTGACTGTAATAGTTTTCCGGGAAGTTGACAAGCAGATTTTAGAATCATGGTTACTGTAGAAATCTACATTCTGTATTCGTTTAGGCATATGCCAAATGTTCCCGGTTCTTTGTTTGATCACGTTTTGTTTGCTCTCGTCTTAAGCCAATGCATCAGTTTTTCAGATTAGGTGCTTGTACTTTGTGTACGACATTCTAGCTATCCTGTTAGAAAATTCTATAGTTCCAAGTGGGAATTGTCGTAGCTTTTGTTTGGTAGACAATCTTGAGGGTAGTTGGTGATATCAGTTGAGTATTAGTGTTGTCTGTATTATTGCTCATACATTGGAGGTTGTTGTAACAACTAATGATTCACTCATTGTGGTTGTTAATTATGATTTTTTTCTTCATGCGAAAGTTTGCTTCATGACTTACATTCTTGTCTCTGACATGCTCCGCTGCAGTGGGTTTTGTCATCTAAGGAAATAAACTTCCCTTATCCGCTTGGATTGACTTTACTCCATATGATATTTTCCTCTGTCTTGTGCTTTCTTCTTACCAAAGTTCTTAAGGTATCCAATCTTGCAATGATCTTCCTTTATTCGTTCATAACTAAGAATGCACAGATTCTAACTTTTGGTATTTTTTCTCTATTTATTTATCCATGAAGATCGTGAAGGTTGAGGAAGGAATGACACTAGAAATGTAAGGAAGAGACACTTCGTAAGCAATTTGATTTTGGAGTACTTGAAAATACCCATAACTTAAATAGCTTTACCATTTTTATCAATGTTTTGGCCGAGTAATAAAGAATTTACTTTATGTACTCAGATATGTTACATCAGTTATTCCAATAGGTGCAATGTTTGCAATGACCCTCTGGTTGGGAAACACTGCCTATCTGTACATATCAGTTGCATTTGCCCAGATGTTGAAGGCTATAAGTAAGAACGGTTCCTGCTCTCATTGCTTCATATGTCTACTTAAATATTTTAGTGATACTGGCTGTAGAGACCAATATATCCTTAAACCATACTTGCAGTGCCTGTTGCTGTGTTTATCCTTGGAGTAGCTGCTGGACTTGAAATGATGAGCTGCAGGATGCTTTTGATAATGTCTATCATAAGTTTCGGTGTTTTAGTGGCCTCTTATGGGGAATTAGATATCAACTGGATCGGAGTAGTTTACCAAATGGGTGGTGTCGTTGGAGAAGCTCTGAGACTAATCTTCATGGAAATTCTTGTCAAGAGGAAGGGCATCAAATTAAACCCAATATCTCTCATGTACTATGTGAGTCCCTGTAGGTGAGTGAAATCGAAGAAGCACCCATTTCAATGATCTCATTATGTAAACATAAATCATGTGCCTCCCTTTGCAGTGCTATGTGCTTGTTTGTACCGTGGATCTTTCTAGAGAAATCGAAGATGGATGGCAATGGCACATGGAACTTCCATTATGTAGTGTTGACCCTTAATTCCCTCTGCACATTTGCCCTCAACTTGTCGGTTTTCTTGGTGATATCTCACACGAGCGCTCTCACTATCCGAGTTGCTGGTGTTGTCAAGGATTGGGTGGTTGTTTTGGTCTCAGCTCTTCTCTTTGCCGACACAAAACTCACAATCATCAATCTTTTTGGTTACGCGATTGGTAAGTAAAAACTCCTCACATGCCGATTGGTTTAGAATCGAAAGACTCTTGCATCTCTTGTAATTGTATTTTTGTGTTCACACGGATGCAGCCATTGCTGGTGTAGCTGCTTATAACAACCATAAGCTGAAGAAGGAAACATCCCGAGTTACGTCAGAAACTCCAACTTCGGGAGATGGTGAGTCTAAACCGTTGGTGTCAACACAGGCTAATACAGAGAGATGATGGAGGCGGAGAAAATGTAGTTTCTCTCATCAGTCTTTGAGGTAATCTTTATTGTTTGCTTTTTTTTCTATATGTACCGTCCGAATTACATACAAGCTCATACAAGCTATTCTGTACTTGCAAAAGAAAAAAAAGGAAGAAGATAAAGTTATTATTTGATCCAATTTTTCATCAGTTTAATTCACAATAATAAGCATTTTGTAGTTATTTTTTTATCGTTGAACTAATTCATATTTGTTGTTCTCTCATAAGGCAGAAAAAAGTAGGGTAAAATTTGTTTGATTATTTCCTTGTCGTCGGAAAAAAAAATAACAGCTAAATATAAAATTTTAAAGATATCGTTATCGATGGTTACGCGTTCGGACAGCTCGCTTAGAAATGGGCCTAAAAGCCCAGTAAGGAATTTTGTTGTCGTTTTTCCTTTTTTTTTTTTTGGTCAAGAAAATAATATTAATTAAAAAAAAAGAAAAATAGGTAAATACGAAGGGATTGTGGGGTTTGTTGCTGGGCGGGTCTCTTCCCTCGGCGGTTACTACCATCGTATCGATTTCCTCTGCCTTCCCAACTCCTTCCTCTCGAAATCGCTAAATCTTCCAGAAATTCCGACTACCGGAAAATTGATGTAAGGAGCTCGAAGCGCGTGAATTAGTGAGAGAGAAGAGAAGCGAGAAAACGCGTGGTTGTGGTGGTGGCGCGAGAGATGCGATCGCAGCCGTTGTGTTCGCCGGGGCGGCGAGTCAGCGATGAGCGATTGCGTTGGTGGTTTTCTCCGGCGGAGAATAACCTATTTTAATGGGATTTAAACAGCAGATGAGCTGGATGCCGAGTCTACTAAGTCAGAAGCGGAGGAACGGGCCGCCCTTAGGGTTACGCAATCTCGGCAACACCTGCTACCTCAATAGTGTCCTTCAGTGCCTAACCTACACTCCTCCCCTCGCCGATTTCTGTCTTAGTCACAAACATTCCTCTCACTGTAAGTTTCTCCCTTCCCCATTTCTTTTTTTAGTGATCTCGTCTTTACGTCGGTTCCATTAGATTAGTCATTTTGTGTTTCCTTTTCATCTCCCCCTCTAGGTTTATTGGCTTCCATTAGGAAGTTATTCATAGGTTTGATATATGTATTGGAAGTGTAGGTGCTTGTATAGTTTTGGGAGTTGATACCGCAGAGATAGTTGCTACTGCTACCAGCTGTTTGTTTTGTACTTATTTATGTTTTTTTGCATCTATGACGCCTTTGGTGACGTGTTTTCTCTGTTCTGGACGTTTTCAAAATGTTCAACAGGCGACTCACATGTCGACGGGGAGCGGAAACGGGATTGTCCGTTTTGCATAGTTGAGAAACGAATAACAAGGTCTCTTAGTGTGGATCTAACCACGGACGCTCCTATCAAGATTTCAAACTGTCTCAAAATTTTTGCTGAGCATTTCAAGTTTGGGCGTCAAGAGGACGCTCATGAGTTCTTACGGTATGTGATTGATGCATGCCACAATACCTGTCTCCGCCTGAAGAAGTTGCGAATGAAGGGCGCTGAGCCCTTTAATGACAATACTGTGGTGAAGGAGATTTTTGGTGGTGCTTTGCAGAGCCAAGTTAAGTGTTTGTCATGTGGTGCAGAGTCGAATAAAGCGGATGAGATTATGGATATCAGTCTTGAAATTTTGCACATTAACTCGGTGAAAGAATCATTGCAAAAGTTCTTTCAAGCAGAGATTTTAGATGGCAGCAATAAGTACAGATGTGAAAGGTAAGTGATTTGACTCTTTCAGTGTGTTCCAGTTTTGCGGTTCTGGTTTTTTTTTTTTAATCATAACTGTTTCATTCGTTTAGCTGTAAAAAACTGGTGACGGCGAGGAAGCAGATGTCAGTTCTCCAAGCGCCTAATATCCTTGTTATACAATTGAAAGTTAGTATATCTTGTTTCTGTTTTCAAAAGGTCAAGGGTTATTTCAGATATAGTTTCCTTGATTAGGTTTAATAAATTGGTTTTACAGAGGTTTGAGGGCATTTTTGGTGGGAAGATTGACAAGGCCATTGCATTTAGTGAGATTCTGGTTCTCTCGAACTTCATGAGTAAAGCAAGCAAGGTACAAGATTTTGACACTTCACCTTAACTTTATGTTTGCGTTATTGGTGTAGCATATCTGCTTAGGAGCATATTAGAAAGTTCAGGGTTGTAACTCTCACTGCATTTCGAGCTAATAGTTTATTGCAAGGTTTAAGTGGAGTTCCGACCTGATTAAGCCTTTTAATATGATTTGCAAATATAGAAAGAATTTGCAACGCTCATTGTTTTCACGTCGGGTAGATCCTTTTTAAGTACTGTCCAATAATCTGACAGGATGGATATTCTTGTTAGGCGTAAGTTTGACATCTCCTTTCAAATATTGTTTATATTATCTTGATTAGTTAAGGTTGAAACAAGCTGGGAAATAGAAGGTTTAGATTGTGACAAGTTTAGACTTTAGTCAAGCAGCTAAGTTGGTTATTATGCTTCCAGTTTATTTCCTGTTTGTTCACATCATAGGCTGCTAAACTTTTTGGATTGATGCTTCCAAGCTCTTTTACATGAAATTAAGTATGATTTCAGTCCCTGCATCTACCTTTCAAATATTTTTTATATTATCTTGATTAGTTAAGGTTGAAACAAGCTGGGAAATAAAACTTTTTGTTAAATGATTTTATTTTTATCAAAACTGCAGGACCCTCATCCAGAATACAAACTTTTCGGGATAATTGTGCATTCAGGATTTTCTCCTGAATCTGGGCACTATTATGCATATGTTAAGGTTCGTTTCTGTCTTTTTCAGTTATCACGTGACCCCAAACTTTCGAACTGCTTGCTAACTTGTTGCCATGTGCAGGATTCCTTGGGTCAATGGTATTGCTGTGACGATTCGCTCGTCTCACTCTCCACCTTGCAGGAGGTTTTTTCAGAGAAAGCTTATATTCTGTTTTTCAGCCGTTCCAACCAGACACCAACATGTGCTAAAACTCTGTTATCATCCAATGGGACAAAATCTCATGAAGTCAATTGCTGTGAGACATCAAAGCCCCAGAAATCTATTGAGCACCTTAAAAATGATAACATGAAACCACTAGCCGAGCAGTCCGTTGGCAAGGATAATCTTGCTTCTTCAAAGCCCAAGAAATTTATCGGGCCTCTAATGAAACCACGAGCCGAACAGTCCCTCCATAAGGAAAACCTTATTTTTTCCAAAGTTGAAAATGCTCCTTTAAGGCCACATGCAAAGGTCAGTATTTCTGTGAATCTCGGTGCCAAGAGGGTCTCTCCTACTGTCAATGGTAGACTTGCTTTTAACCAAGATAAGAACATAGCTCCAGAGGCAGACAAAGAGAATCTTGTATCCGTTCAGCCAACTAAGGTCTACCATGGCACTGAGAAAAAGTTTGGTACTGAAAATGGTGGCAATGTTGTTAAAGAAAACGGCAGTGCACAAGTTGGTAGAAGTAGTCATCAAGTGGCATTGCATCCCCACGCTCGTAATGGCTCCAGCAATGGGGGTAATCACCACAAAGATAACTTACATGCAAACAAGAGTAATGGTTCAGAAAATGGAACTGATCACGGGGAAATTGAG
>OVAO01002336.1:0-12961 GCA_900406285.1 Biscutella auriculata
CAACTATCAAATTAACTGTCAATTTTCGATAAAAAATAAATAAAAACAAAATTTTAAGTAAATGATTGAAATTAACACGTATCAAGCTAATTATTATTTAAAAAGATATTAAAATTTAAGGACCATTAATCAAATATATATTAAGAGCCATTTATCAAATATAGTTTAACGAGGTATTAAAACTCATTTAATTTTATACCTTTTTAAAAATAAAACATCATTAATCAACCAATAAAAAAACAAAATATGTTATATAAATAATTTTAAAATTGAAAAAAAATTAATATTGAGAATTGAAATCATATTTTAAACTAAGACAATTTTTTTACGTAATTCTTTTTTTAATTTAAAAATAAAGAACTATGCAATTCTTTATATTTTTTTTTTGTATATATGATATAAGCACGAGAAATACTAGTTTTAGATGAATACATGGCTCTAGAGTATGTTCTGAGATAAATTTTAAGAGTGACTATCTTTAAATTAAGATGAAAGAAGGAAATGAATGGAAAACTGCTTTTAAGACTAAACATGGTTTATCTAAATGGTCAGTTAGGCCTTTTGGACTGACCAATGCACCGAGTACCTTCATGAGACTTATGAACCATGTTCTTAGAGCCTTCAAAGGATTGTTTTTGGTTGATTACTTTGATGACACTTTGATTTATAGCAAATGCCTAAGTAATCATATTCAATATCTAGAATCTGTTTTATGTGTTTTGAGACAAGAAGAATTTTATGCTAATTATGCTAAGTCTACATTATGCACGGATAATCTTGTGTTCCTAGGTTTTGTTGTGAGTGCAGAATGAGTGGTGAAGGCTATCAAGGAGTGACCAAGTCCTAAGACCGTGGGAGCGTGAGAAGCTTTCATAGTCTAGCTAGTTTCATAATCAAGAAGGAAGAATGATTCAAGTGGGGCACCACCCAAGAGGAAGCATTCCAAGCGTTGAAAGACAAACTCACTAATGCTCCTTTACTAAGCTTCCAAATTTTTGCTAAAACCTTTGAGATTGAGTGTGATGCATTAAGTTAAGGCATAAAAGTTGTTCTTATGCAAGAGAAGAAGCACATAACCTTCTTCAGTGGAAATAGGAGGCGCTACAATCAATTATCTCATCTATGTCAAGGAACTCTATGCCTTAGTCCGAGCTCTACAAACATGCCACATTAGTTGTGGCCCAAGGAGTTTGTGATCCACACAGATCTTGAATCTTTGAAGCATTTGAAATGCCAAAACAAGTTGAACAAGAGACATGCTCGGTGGGTTGAGTTTATTGAGATCTTTCCTTATGTCATAACCTACAATAAAGGTAAGGAAAATGTAGTTGTTAATGCATTGTCCCGAAGGTACACTTTCTCTTTAATTTTAATGTTAGACTATTAGGTTTTGAACAACTTAAGTCATTATACCCAACTGATTTGGACTTTCCAGAATTTTATAAGGATTGTTCTAAACACTCTTTGGATCATTACTATAGACTTGATAATTACTTGTGCATGACAATAAGTTGTTTATGCCTAATGGTTCTATTCGAGAGCTTTTGATTTGGGAAGCTAATGTTGGCGGTTTGATGGGCCATTTCAGTACAACCAAGACTTTGAAGGTGGTCCAAGGCCACTTCGACTAACCACACATGAAAAAATGACGCGGAGAGGTTTTGCTCTCATTGCCTCAAATTCAAGCAGGATAAGGCTAAGGCTCAATCATATGGTTTGTATACTCCTCTCCTTATAGCATCTTAAGACCGAACGAAATACAATTTTTGTTGTGGTTGATAGGTTTTCTAAGATGACACACTTCATTCCATCTCATTAAACCGATGATGTTTCTAATGCAGCTAACTTGTTCTTTAGGGAAATTTTTAGACTTCAGGGCATGCCTTGAAAAGAGGAAATTCGGTTTTTGGGTTCGATCAAAACCGACTTGATTATGTCACCAAATCACGGTCTTTGCACGCTGATTCGGTTGGCTCTGATTTAGATCTAGTTCAATCAAACCTAAGATAGTTCGATCGAACCAGACCTTACTTCTTCAACTGATCCTGCTTTTTAAAAATATGATCCAACGATCTTGCTCTGAGTAGGGGTTCGATCGATCCAGGTGTGGTTCGATCGAACTTAAGCCTGGATGGATATGAGTTTCTTCAAAACTCCTTGTAAATGCGTACAAAAGCTTCATTTCCTCAGATATTCAATCCAAGCATGTGAAACTTTGAAAGAGACGAGAAGGCTCGAAAAGCATGTTAAGAACTCGTTTAGGGGTTCATAATCATGCCAAAAGGCAGGTGATAAACCCCTAAAATAAGGACATACCAAAGAACGTGAGTAAATGCATTGCTTACAAGCTTTCAGCATGGTTCATCTTAGAGGTGTTATGTTGAGTACTCTTTTTCCTGAGTTGGATTTTGTCCCAAAGGGTTTCCCAACCATGTTTTAAAGAGGCAAACCGGTCACAACAATACGTAAGAATGAAACATCCAATGAAGAAGGAACAAAGTCAAACCAAGCTAATTAGGTCAAACCAAGATCAATGCTATTTCGCTTCCTTTTATGCTTATTTTGAATTTTTCTTTTAGGATTTTCTTTATTTTAAGTCTTACTATTTAAACTCTTTTGTAGCCACTTTTTTTAGTTTAGCTATCTTTTTAAAATAAATCAAAGAGAACTTTCTCTCTAAGGTATCTCTCTCATCGTGAGTCATATCGTTGAGAATCCTTGGTGTGTCACATCCAAGGCAATAAGGTGTATCAAGGGTTCAACCATACCCCTTGTGGTCCTCATAATTCTACCCTCGTTTTCATTCTTCACCGTTGACCGTACCGCCTTCGACGTTCCCATCATCTGTACCCATTGTCGTTGGCATATGTCTCGTTTCCTCTCACCGCTCCTCTTGCCCGCCTGCTCTACATTAGATTGATGTATACAAGGATAATTGCATGGTCTTTTGGAAAGATGAAGATCGATAGTTGATATGTTGTCGGTTTTGTCAGAAAAATAGATATCATCTGAATTATGGTAAAACAAAAACCATGCCAAAACAGAGAATATTCTATATACTAATAGAGGACCAACTAAAACATTTATACTAATTAGAGGTGACAACGTCTCATATGCAATGACACGTCGAACATACATCACCAAATGGAGAAATGCATCACCGGTCAGATGGATACATGGAGTAGCATAAAATGTTTCCAAATGGTTGTGTCGAACTGTCAGCTGTGGCAGAAATGGACATGATTGTAATTCCATCGGGAATGGTCAATACCATAATTGGGTGTAAAAGGTATATTTCGGGAGTTGTCTTATTGGGAATATCTTCTTTTGCGTCAAAATGTTGACTTCATGCACATAGAGAAGAACCTTTTTGATAATCTCATCAACATGGTCTTAAATACTTCAAGGAAAACAAAAAATAACGTTAGTTCAAGGAAGGATCTGACTAATTTCTGTAAAAGACCAGATCTTAGACGGAAGAATGCATGTGTCAATGTTCAAATTATCAAATGAAGGTAATTTTTTTTTCTCAAGTGGCTGGAAAAGATATAAAATTCTTAGATGGTTATGCTTCAAAAATAACCCGGTGTGTTGACGAATGAAATTGGAAATTATTGGATTTTAAAAATCATGGTTGTCACGTCATCAAACAGTGACTTCTTCCAATAAACCTACACTCCATTATCAAGTATTTTCAACTTATGTAAATTTTTAACTTACACTGAATTTAATTGTAAATTTTTTAACCTACACTGAATTAATTGTAAATTTTTAACTTACGCAATTTTTTGTAGGAATTGTACTATTTTTTCTAGGTATCTCGTCAAAGGTTTTCAGAACAGAAGATTTTGAAATTTTGAAAGAAAATATTGCATTGAAGCTTTTTTAATTTGGAGAAGATTTTTCTCTTAATGTTATGGAACATCTCCATATACAAATGGTAGATAAAGTTGCTTTAAGTGGTTTAGTTCAGTATCGATGGATATATCCGTTTGAGAAATATATGTACTATTTGAAGAAAAAGTAAAAAAAACAAGACACAACTCGGGGGTTCAATCGTTGCACAATTTGTGACTAAAGAAATTTCATATGAATTAGCTAATTACTTTGGTCATCCTGAAGTTAGAGAGTCTGTTCCACATAGTTAACCATATCATAAGAATTAGTGGGAAAATGAGTAACAGTTGGTTNTGGTTAAAGAATCAAGACTACACTCTACTTCAAACATTTTTGTAGATTATTTATGGAGAATTTAAACCCTATAAGAGGTATATGTTAAATTATACATATAATTTCATATTTATATTATAATTATAGAATTTAGTGTCACATGTTTTTCGACGATAATATGAAATTAGGAAACCCCATTATTCTCAAGAAGAACTAGATAGAGCGAAACACACCCATACTCATGGACAGGACAAGAGAGCTCCAAATTACGGTGTTTATGTACGTGGAACCACATAGAAATATTACTACAAATTAATTGAGGATATAACGAGGATAAAGTATCATGGTGCAACAAAAATAAAGATCATGGTTTTCAATGCACGTGGTTTGATACGAAAATTGTGATATGCAGACACATCCATGTAGACTCATTAATGTCACACTACATATACAATACGAAAAATATGATTTGTTTGTTTTTGCTAGTCAGTGTGATTGAGTTTGTTATATCTCATATTCGTGTCTACACCAAATCAGAGTTGACAATTGATGAGCATGTGCAAATGTAATACCACGAGGAATTCGAGAATCTACAAAAGATGTACAAACAATGAAATCATAACAGTTTTGTGGCAAACTTGCCACACACACTAGTAAAAACTGTAATTAGTCACGGAAAAGCCACAAAAATTTTCTTGGCTAAAAACAAAACACACAAATTTATTTCATGGGGAAAAACCCTCGAAATTACCACGAAATATATTTGTGGCTAATATAGCCACGAATTAACCATGAAATGTGTCCGTGGCTAATATAGTCACGAATTAACCACGAAATGTGTTTGTGGTTAACATTGCCACGTATTAACCACAAAATGTGTTTGTGGCTACGCTAGCCAAGAAATACCAACAAACTATTTCGTGGCTAAATCAAATTAGCCACGAATTTCCCAAGAAATGTGTTAGTGGCTAAATCAAAATAGCCACAAATTGTCCACGAAATGTGTTCGTGACTAATTTTAAAACAGAACTTAAACCCTAAACTCTATATTCTAAACTCATAAACTCTAACCGTTAACTCTAAACTCTAACTAAAAACTAAAAACTAAAAACCCATCATTCAAAACTATAAATTATATATTATAAAATCTAAACTCTAAAACTTTAACCTTTAACTATAAACTATAAATTTAAACTTTAAACTCTAAACTCTAAATCATATATTTTAAACCCTAAATCATAAACCCAAAATTTAAAACAATAAATCATAAATCATATATTCTAAACTCTAAAACTCTGACTCTTGATTAAACTCTAAACCCTAAACCACAAAGGAATAAAATGAAAAAATATAATAAAAATGAATATTTAGATAAAAATAAATTAAAAATCAAAACTATTAACAATGATTAACATGTAGAACGAAGTAAATTGATAACTTAAACTATTAACAAATACTAGTTAAATATATAGATTAAATAAATTGAAAAGAAAAAATTCACAGATAATTAAATCGACGATTCGAGCGATGAGTTCATGGTTCTAAAAGAATTTGGTGGGAAAAATTAATAAATTTTGTATTATGATAAATTGGATCGGATTTTACAGTTTTTTCTTCTGCAAACCACAAAATTGGACTTACCATGATATTATATCCACGCAAAAAGTTCATGGCAAATTCGTGATAAATTCTACATAACCACAAAAACCCCTCAAGAATATATTATATATAAAAATTAAGATATGATGGTTTGATATTTACTTATAGACTCAAAAATAAATGTTATATTTCTGTGAATTAACATTAATTAAAAATTTAATATTTTTATAAAACCTTATCTAAAATTAACTAGCAACAAATTCGTATACCTCACAATTTTAGTGATATTATGCATCTTTATCTTTTACCAACACAAAGAAAAATTTTCCTCATGTGACGGGTTGTGCACCATCTCAAATACCGGCGAAGATCCGATTCGAAAAATCTACAATCATCTGAAAGAAGAGCTACTCGATACAAAGGAATTGGACCAAAACCAAGAGAAGGCCCATTCCACTACAAGAAAATAACAGATTTGCGAGTATGATTTGCGACTAAGATTTGCGACTACGAGTATAGTCGCACAAATTTGCGACTAAAGTATGACTTATATGAAACTCCAAATTTCGTAGTCCCAAAACGGTCTCAAAAGTGTTATTGTATGTGTGGAGTCGCAAATTTGCGACTACATTTTTGACTAAAAGATAAGTACAACATATGAATTACACTTGAAGGAAAGTATTATCATTCCGAGTAAATCATATCTCGTATATATATATTTATATATTTCATATTATATTTAACATATTTATATGAATAAATCTCAAATAATCTGAATCGAACTAAACCGATAAGTTTTAATTTTTTTGAGAAATGAACTTTATACTTAACCGAATCAAAACAAACAGAACCAAATATATCGAAACACAAATAATTCAAACCGAACTAAACCGATTAATAGTTTATTTCCAAATGATCACACTATGAATAATATATCACACTAGCCGAACCGATCCTTACCGAACCAAATAAAACTAAAACGCTATTAAACAACATACAAATATATTATAGTTTTGTTGTCATAGACCAATAATATCGTGATAATCCACTGGTTAGAGCATGTGTTGATGTATGAGTAGACCCGAGTTTGAATTCCCCTAAGCACATATTATTTGGTATTGACCTAGTTGTGCTGGCCAGGCCTCCTCTGTCGGCGACTATTCAATTTTTTCTTATATAAATTTCGACACCACCGTAGTCACAAATTAGTCGCACTTTCGCGTTGCCGCAAATTAGTCGTTATATTTGCGACTACATTGACAAGTCGCAAAATAGTCCTACATATTGGCCACTGTTTTTGATTGCGTACAAATATGTGAGTACAATATTAATCGCAAATTGTAGTCGCAAAACTGGGATTGTATAGTGTAGTCGGACTTTGGTCGCAAAAGTGCAACTATTTTGCGACTTCAGACATTTCCGACAAGAATTTGCAATTGCACAGTGGAGTTGCACTTGAGTATCAAATTGCTAACTACCGACTAAACTGAGACTCCCATTGTAGATGCAAAACCCATGTTTTCTTGTAGTGTTCGCAGAAGATGACTCATTAAAAACCAGTTCAAAAAGCAGAAAACTAAATTGGGCATTGTTTCTTATAAATAGAGAACAATACACAACGTTTATCGAGAAAAACATGGAAGAGCTTGCTAGAGAGAAATATTTTAAAGATTTTAGAGCGTTAATATAAGAGGCTCGCATTTGACCTAGCTTGTATTCAATCTGTGCGATCCACGAGCTTGACGAACACCATTGAACAGTACTCGTAGCTCACCAAAAACATTTATATTATAAAACACTGACCAGCCCGACTTCCCTTTGCGGGAACTCTCTATCTTCTTTAATTTCTATTTTACTTTTCACACATTTACTTTTTCACCCTTAATTTCTTGCACCTCGGTTTACTTTCTATATTATTTTCAGCTCGCTTATATTTCAACGTCCGCGACCACCGTCGCTTTACTCTCTAAAATCATTCATTTTGTGTTATTTATATTCAGCTCTTATATGCTTATTAGTCATACTAAACATAACATTTACTTGTGTTCGAATCTAATTTATCTCTTAAAATATTCACTATTTTCTGGTTATCTCTATATTTCCTCTTCTCCATCATTTTAAAATAGAAGGATTGTTTTACGGTTTAGTCTTGACTAAAATTGTCTCATCACCAAAATGATTACTCAGCACGAGAATTCTTGTCCGCAAATCAAGGTGAGTTTTAGTTTCATTTATCTTTCTTTAAATATGTTTTAGTTAGATTACTTCCGAAAACATAGATTTATTGACAAAAAAAAAATATTGACTCAGATTATTTTATATGAATCTATTGCGAGAGGATTTGTGTGGCAAAAAAAGAAGCAATGAGTCTCATTGTTGAACCATGAATTAAACAAATAATAGTACATAACTAATGTTTTTCTGCATTCAACATGAATAATTTTTTGTTTTGAAATTTATATTACCAATTAACTTATAAGTGATTTATGTTTTGGTAATATATATATATAGTTTTAAGATATATTTGATTTATGTTTTGATTTGAAAATATAGTTGATATTTAATTAATTAAAAATATTTTAGAATAGATATTAATTTTAAAATATTATTAAGATTGATAGTAATATTAAAAATAGAGCTAGATTAGTGAAATTTCTATGTAATAAATTAAAGATTTTAAATATTATTTGATTTGATATAGATAAATTCTATATATTATTTAAAATTGATAACTAATGATTTATGTTTAAAAAATTTATTAAATTTTACATATTATTCGAATTATGTTATTTGTATTTTTTGTTGATTAAATTGAGGACGTCGCCGAAATGCCACTGTGAAGGGATCTTCAAAGCTGAGTGTCATCGTGTTTTGCTTAGCGCTATCTCTCATTTAAATGAGATGTGCAATTACAATAAGAGTATCTCTCCTATTTATGAGCAATTAATTAAAAATAAAAACAGGGTTCCCATTATCTCCCCACTCTCACCAGCGCGCCGAACGCTACTTACCATCTAATTCTGACCCGGTTATCCCTAATTTCTCGGAATTTTCATAATTTCGTTCAATTTTGTCGAGCTAAAATGCAAAATTAAAGCTCCAATAGCGTCTCGCTCGAGCCCGACCGAGCTTATACGTTATGCTCAGTCATTCCCTACACAACGTATACGTTTGTGTAGCGATTCGTAAGCACAATTTTCTCAATTTTACTAGAAAATTACTTTTATAATAATTTGAATGAAAAATGGACAACTAGTACAACTTAACAGGAAATTATGTTTATAATAATTTGAATGCCAACTGGACAACTGATACTGAATATAAAATTACATTTATAATAATTCGATTGACAACTAGAAAACTGGTACAACTTAGAGATGTTGTGTTATAACCGAATTAAGTTTTCCATTTTTTTGCTCCATCACAAAGACATCACCAACTTAAGAAAACACAACATCAATGAAAGAAATGTCTATAGGAAGATGAGAGAAACACCAATCTCCTAATTAAGGATAAAATGCATCTTATCTTGATCACTCCATAATCATAAGCATGAATATAAGCTTAAACATAAGCATATACATAAATAAAAAGTTCACCAACTGAAGGATAAGAAAAGTGTAATTTCACGGTTCCACAAACAAATGTGACATACGGTTCAAGTAGAAATAAGTTTGTTAAACATATTGTCATAACCATCACAACCACAACCACGCCGTAACAAGCGACTTGTCCTACAACTGCAACTATCACGAACATAACTTGTTATGAGTTCTCCCGCCTTCGGTCTACACCTCCATAATACGTCCTCAATACTTCTCGGAAGTTTTCCAGTCTGCTCCATCGTGTGTGACAACATGGGTTTTATAAAACAGGATAAAATGTCTAACCCCTATTGCTTCGATTCGCCACCAATGCACACAAGGATCAACCCATAAACACACTGTGCTGTTATGTTTCCTTTGTTTGTAGCGTCTGCGTTGTTTGAATCATCTTTCTCATATTTTTTCACTACTTGTTTAGGAGAAGTAAGTTTGGAGGCCTATCTGGTACAAAACTTCAACATTTCCAGCCATGCGAAATCTCCTTAGTGGGTGAAACAAATTCTTAACTATTTTGGATTCCATAGAGAATAAGGAAATTTAGCTAGCGAACATCGCACGAGAACGTATTTAGTGTTGGCGTGTTTCTTAAAGGCCTTTGACACGAGTTCTAGACTTCGAATGTCGGAGAACGAATTTTTAGTCTTCGAATTCGCGATACGTACACATATTTCTTGGAGAATATGGTCAGGTAGATTATTCAGGGAAACTCCTTCAAACAACATTTTGGAAGTTTTTTTCCGTTTTGGTAAAGACAAGTTAAGAATAAGTGGGAAGTGGGTTTAAAAAGAATTGGGAAGTGGGTTGTAAATTGTCCAGATTCAAGTCATGCATGTGCAGAACGTGTGCGAATTCAATTCATGTTTGTTCGTAATCTAAGTATGAATACCAATTCATGCCTTTTCGTAATGATTAAAAACGTAATACCAATTCATTAAGTAAAACCCTTCTTCTCTGGCTTAATATAGGTTTATATCAAATCAATTCAATGCAATAATCAGTCTAGAATAGTTTTTCAGTAGAATCATCATTACACCATTTGTATCATTATATCAATTAAACTAGCATTAGGTGTCATCTATTGCAAGTCTATTAAACCCACATCTTCTTCTTCTCTTCATATGATCGTGAATTTAAGTAATTAGGGAATTTCAGAATTAATGTGATGTCTGTCAAAAATAAAAAAGAATTGACGTCATTTATTAAAAGAACGAATGAAACTTAACTTAACTTTGGTTTTTAATAAAAGAAAAAGCTTAACTTCACTTAAGATGTAAGTCACCCAAACCATTAAAATAGACTTAATAGACTCAATCAACTAAAATAAGGCCCATCGAGTAATATATGCCCACAATAAAATAGGCCCCAAGTATTTATAAAGTATAATCGATTAAGAAAACAAACAATTGCAATATTGAATGGATGTCTAGATTTCCCGAATACTACGAGTTACAATTACACATGTGAGTTCCCAATTACCAATTACGTCAATGACACAAGTACATGACAAACTCTGATTTTTCGTATTCCTTATCTAGTAATGTCGATTTTAGTGTGGTGGTGCTTGTTTTGTCAAACCAATCTCAAGGGGGAATAAGTGCACAAGTTCTATTTTAAGTTTGCTAAGTCTATGTATGAATGGTTAGGGGTTTGTTTGTAACTAAACAATCCTAGAAATCGATGGCAATATATTAAAATTCAGAAATTAAAGATAACTTATGGACCAGGGCAATCGAAATGGGCAGTTCTGTTCATGATAGCATATAGTTCAATTCACACAATCAAGCTTGTCTTATGTCTAGGAATTCCTATTGCAGATCATGCTTCTAAACAATTCCTTGAAATAAAACAAAATTAGAAAGCATTAAACACAATTTCATGCAACAATCTATCAATCTTAAAACAATCCCTTGAATAAAATTAATAAACAACATATTTCACTTGTTTAAGAATTTCATCAAACACCTTCCGGGCGATGAAATTCCTAAACTCTAGTCTAGGTTAGCTACTCATATTCTAGCATTAAGATCATGAAATTGAAGAAGACATTAGATCTAATCAGTCCTAAACCATGCTAGCAATAAAAAAAAAACTCATTTCTAACCATAATCCATAAGCTATATGGAACTACTCACAACCCATATCTAGAACACTTAGATATTTTTCTAGACATGGTTTGTGAAAAGGATTAAGGTTAAGACAAGTAAAAAATGAGCAATCAATAAACATAAATTAAAGAACAGAGTTGTAAAAGCAATACCAATTGAAAGAGTGCAAGAAATCTGAGACTAGAACTCTAAAATCAAAGAAAAGTGCGATGAAAATTAAACTAAAACGTGAATAAAAAAGGTTAGGGTTTTAGTATTTGGGCTCCCTTTATATAGTAAGCCCAAAATAACAAGTAAAAGACAAAATGTCCAAAAATCGGGGTCTGGTACCGGTATGCTCTCGCCGTTTGAGATCTTGGGAGTGTACCGGTCACCAGGCGTGACCATTATGTCGACCGATGTGTCCTTCTGGAAGCGTATATTAATTTGGATCGGTGAGGTGTACCGGTCTGCGAGATCGGTTCGCTTTCCAGGTTACCGAGATTTAGGCTGATTTTCTCCGTGATCACTCCTTTTGGTCCAATCCTTGTATAATTCCAACTCCCCACCTGAAATGTCATATACATGCAAAATGCAACCTAAGGGACTTTAAATGCATCCTAAATTGATGAAAATACGAATGAAAACCGATTACAAAACCATAAAAAACACAACACATCAGTACACTCAAGCACAAGTATTACATCAGTTCAATGTCCCTTCCTCGTTTTTTCTTCAAAAATGTACATTTAAGTAAGAAAAAATTGATGCCAAACCCCAAACAAAGGGGAAGCATTTAATTCAACGTTCATCTCCATTTTTTGGAACTCCCAATTTTAATAAAATCAGAATGTAATTCCATATTTGAGGGTAATTTGAGCAAATATCAAAAGAAATGATGATTACGTTAAATTTGATTTATGGATTCGGTAATGATGATTATATTAAAATGATTAGGAATATGTGAGAAAGAAAGATCGAGAGAGCAAACCAGAGAGAGTTTGAGAGAGAAACATAGAGAGTTCAAGAGGAATAGATGGGAAGATTCAGTCTCTTGCAAGTCACATAGGCTAATGAATTCGGCGTGTGTTTGTACAACAAGAAGAAATCCTATTCATGAAACAAAAAGTCGACAAAATCCAAGACATCATAGAGGAAAACACAAAGTTGAAACATGAAACACAAAGTTGAAAGATGAAACAAAATGTGGAAAGATGAAACACAAAATTTTATGCTAATTACAAAATTTCATATTATGTTGTCGTATTATGTTTCCATATTATGTTTATGTTGTCGTATTATGTCTAATTTTGAACTTAACTATGAAGAGTAAAGTTAATTTTGAAAAAGGCCCAATCCATTTTGAAAAAGGCCTAAATTAAGTTTGGAAAGCCCAATCGAGTATAGTAGTCCAGTTGTACAACATTTCCACCGAAGACAACGAATCATTTCGTATATTTTTGTATCACATCAACTAAATTAGAATTATAACCCTTCATTAAT
>OVAO01002337.1:0-12960 GCA_900406285.1 Biscutella auriculata
GAATAAATTCTTGAATTGTCTTCATATTCTTACTATTAATAACTATATGAATATTTTTTTTATTATTTCTATAGTGACATAAGATGTAATATTTTTAATTTTTAATTTTAAAATTATTTTTATAAACGTACTTCTAAAATATATTAATATAATTCTATATGCAAAAAGGTACAATGAAATATAATTAAAGGAAATTTGTCTGTCATGACAACTTCTCAGAAGAAATTGTCATTCACACTTTTTTAACTCTTAACACTAATCCTCAAGTGTTATTACATTAAAGCCCTTTGACTAATACCTAACCAGCTTCTAAGTAAGCAAATTACTTCTCCCCCAGCTCTTTCTCTCACCTTCTTCCTTCCTTCTTCGTTTCAAGCAGATTTTTCTTTCTTTTTTTTTGTTCTACCTAGATCTACGATTTCAGGAGTAAAATTGTCCGTTTCAAGCAGATTTTTCTACTCCTTCCTCGCCGTCCTCGCAAGAAAAAAGTTATGCATTTCTTCTCTTAATTTTAGTCCGTTAAAATTTCAAGATCTTGTTTGTGTTGAATCGATCGCAACCGAAGTGATATACGCAGAATCGCTTAGTTTTCAAAATTAACCTCATTTCTTCTTATGTTTTTCAAGTACCCCCAAATTTCTCGAGTTCCTACCTTTTCTACGCTTCGGTTTTTCGCCTGATCTTACGCTTTTCGTGTTTCGGGATTTATCTTAGGTTTTCATCCTTGCTTTCTCAACGATATATCTTACTCTGAACTTTTTCGGGATTTGTTTTAGTTTACTATTTTCGCTCATATATTTCGTATCTCATTCGGTAATTCGTGAATTTGTGGTAACCGAACTCTCGGATGCTTTCTCTATTTGCAGGCCGGAATGAGTGGTACCTCTTCTTCTGCTTCTACCGGTGCGGCTGAGTCCCGGCATCGTGTTCTCGGCATTCCCTCGCGTTGTTGGTGTGGACAAAAACTTGTCACACGAACCTCCAAAACCGACCAAAACCCATTTCGTCGGTACTTTAGATGTTCGTTAGCTGCAGCTAAGAAGGTATCATTTCACAATTTTAATTACACTGTTCTATTTACTAGCTCACAATCCCCTTTGTTTATTAGTTCGCAAATGACGATCACCTGTTTAAGTGGATTGATGAGAGTGTCCTTGAGGAGATTGAGGATATCAATGTTCAAACAGCTGAATCGCAGAGGCTTATCATCCTAGACGCAGAACTCTCTAAAGCTGCATTTGAGGCAAAGTTAGTTGAAGTGCGTGAAGAAGCCTACAAGCACACCAAAATAGCTTTCCTATCTCTCCTCGTTGGTTATCCTCTCCTCTATTACATCCTAAAGTGTGTTAATTGATAGCCCTAGTGAGGTGCAGATGAGGAGCAATTTTGTCAAACTACTAAACCATTAGAGAGAACCTTAGTTCTCGACTTTTGTCATGCTCCTTGGTTATACCTATGCCCAATTCCAGTTTCTTAGTTTAGGTTCTCTCATTATTCCCATGTTTTTGACCCTGTATTATAGTTGCTCTTTTGCTTTCAAGTACTCAACCGGTGCGATTGTTCTGAAATTCGAGGATTAATGGTAACATCATATATTATTGTCATGAAGTCAACATCTTTACCCAGCCAAACATTCGGTTTTCTATACTGTTGTCATAAATTATTTGTATGAAATTCGAGGACTAATGGTAACCTCAAAATCAAACTGTCGCGAAGCCAACATCACCATGTATGTTTCAATGAATTATATGCAATCGCATATAGGGAACTGGCCCCGATGTAATTCGAGGATTAATGGTACCCTCCAAATAAAACTTAATTTAGCGTATAGGGAACTGACCACGATGTAATTCAAAACATTACCAGAAATTCGATAATCTATGTTATTCTCATGAAGTCACCAGCGTGAAAGCATCGAAATCAAATTGTCCACAAATTGTCCATCCAAATCAAACCAAACCGGTTACCAGGTTTGTGCTTCCAAACCGAAATCAATTCAACCATACCCAACAAAGACAAACTGTCTAAAAAAACTCCCCCTTCTCGCCACTCTCTATTTTTCCCCCTTCTCATGATCTTACTTTAACTTCTACAGACTCTGTAACTTCTTCTCCTTCTGTTTTTCCTCTTTTCACTCCCCTTCCTTTTACCAAATCCAGATTCTTCTTCTTAACACCGCGTTGCCGTCTACAATGGAAGGTAAGTTTCGTTGCATGCATTCAGAACTTGGTCTATAATGTTGTTCTCTCAAATTGTCTACACTTAATCTTTCGATATCCATTCTCTCTATACTCCAAAATCGATGCTTTGTGGTACTAGTTACTCGAATTCGTTTGCATTCCTTGTATAGAGTTCCTTTCTCCCTCGTATTATAATTTAGGGTTTTAAATTCGTTCGCGAAAGTTTTACCACTCGTTTTTAGATAGATGTTTCAGATTTTAACCATTTCTGCATTCAAGAGGTCATCCATTTCCGATTTCATCTTACAAAGCAACTATACTTCATACCGATCCGCTTTTACCGTTTTTGTTTTTACAGCTAACTTACACATTTTTAGCCTTCTCTTTTATAACCATCCTCCAATTTGCATTTCGCTAACCAATCTGTTCTCATATCCAGATCTGTCTCCCGATGATAACAACCTCGATTCACTGCTTCCACAAAGGCTATTCGCAACCGATAGATATCCCAAAGGCAGACTTAATGTCTACAGCAAGCCTGACATTTTGTCCTTTGTACAAACTCAACTTCAAGGCACGCCAGAATGGGATACCCTGATCAGCTCTAGTTTCGGTGGTTTGTACACAATTCCATCATCTTGGTTCCCAATATCTTGCCAGCTCCTGCACTCCCTTATTAGCCGCCAACTAGTCACCATGCAGAAATATCAATTATGGACAGTATTTAGAGGCTTCCCTATGCGATTTTCCTTAGTTGAGTTTGCTGAACTGACAGGCCTCCATTGTGGTCAGTTCCCTAAATACTATAATCCAGAGCCCAATCAGAAGATTTTCATGGGCAAAGGTTCTGCATGGGAGAAGTTCATTGGAACAGATAAAACTGCAACTCTTGCTGAAGTATCCGCCCTATTAACTAACAATCCCGATCTGCCTGGCTGGAGGAGACTAGGTCTATGTCTCATTCTCATTGTAGACGGTGTGCTCATTGCAAACCGACAAGTCCATAAACCAACCCCAAGATATGTACAGATGTTGCAGGATATTGACGTATTCCTCTCTTTCCCATGGGGCAGAGAATCCTTCATGCAAACCCTTGCTACCCTTAGACCAGATATCAAATCCACGCAACGATTTCCGGATCCAGTGCTCGGCCTTCGCCAACAGCTTCAGCAGCAATCCTTCAGCCTCAAAGGGTTCCCCGTAGTCCTGCAAATGCTTGCTTTCAAGTGCATTCCCAACCTGCTTCAGTTTGTTCAAAATGGAAACAACACTGAGACCATAGCAAAGATTCCTTTCGTGGGTTTAGCAAAACACACGGCTATGATCAGGCAAAACATACTCGATGTCGAGTGGGATGACACGGTAACTAATTGCCCCTACTTGTTTATTTAAATACAGTTATATTCATTTCTTCTCAGACACTAATTCACCTCTTTCAGTTAACTATCCAACCAATGTTGGAGCTCTCTCACGACTTCGACGAGGATTGGGCTCAGTGGTTCGATGAATCTACTGACAAGCACGTCGCTCACCTCGAACATAAACTTGCTACCCACCATCGCTTCACCAAACAAGAATGGCCTGGTGGTGATGCATCTCTTGACCTATACACCCCCCAGAGCTCACCAAGATTGCACCACCGCAAAAGCAAGTTATGGAGCGTAAGCGACCCACTCAAACACGCCCGCTTATCAAGGAACGCTCTTCTAAACGGAAACAACGCCGTCTATCCAGTTATTTTCAGAAAAAACCAGAAACAATAGAAGAACTCATGCACTGGATGGAAATCAAACATGCAGAACAAGATACAAAGCATAAGAAGGATCTTGCTAAACTCACCAAACACCATGAAAACCAAGTCACCATTCTCGAGCAGAGGATCCAGCACGTTATTCGCAGAGCAAAAAAAACTGAACAAAGGTTGAAACGGGTTATTTGCTTTGGAGGTTTTGGTAAGCTCTCAAGCTCTAGGAAAAACGTCTTCATCCGCAAATCTTCTGCCCCATCCAAAATTTTCAGCCCAACACCTCATGCCGATTCCGAGACTTTGCCTCATGACTTCAGCCCTTCACCCCAGCGCCATTCCTATGAGCCTGGTGAAACTAGTCGGACTCACACCACCCCCCTCCAGCAAACACTCAAGCAAAACACTGTCTCTCCATCTCAAAATCCAGCGGTATACCAGATCCTTAAATTTAGCAATTCCCCACATCACTGAATTCGTGGTAACCAAGCTAACACTTTTTTCTTGCCCACTCGTATTCATGTTCATGAATTAGGCCGACCTTATGGGTGCAGATCAAACCCACCAGGAAATGTTTGGTCATAGTACTATATTCCCGGCGCAACTCCAAGAGGTTTACATCCATACTTTTTAGTCATTCCATTCATCTTTCGCCTCTCCGAACTCAAATCATTGAATACGTGGTATCTCGTCAAACACAACTAGTATCTCTAACTAATAGTCTTCACGATAACGCAGGTCATAACGTCCGGTGGTGATAACCACCCAACCGAACCAACAGAGGGAAAAACTAACTCCCAACCCGGCGAGGTACTCCTCCATTTTATACTTAGTTCATCATAAAATGAATACAATCCCCTACGAAAAATTGATAAATCACGGAATTCGTGGTAAGCAGTCTAACACTTTTCTCTTGCCCACGCATTTTCATTTCTATGAATTAGGTCCGCATTATGTGTACAGATCAAAGCGACCAGGAGATGCTCGGTCCTAATGCTATATCCCCAGACCAACTCCATGAGGTTTACATCCATACTTTTTAGTGATTCAATACATCTATCCCATCTACGAACTCAAATCATTGAATTCGTGGTAAGACCTCAACCAAAACTCCTATTTATACCTAATATTCTTCACGATGTCTTAGGTCATAACGTCGGGTAGAGATAACCACACTACCGATCCAACAGAGGGCAAAACTAACTCCCAAGACGAACACGGCGAGGTACTCCTACATTCTTACTTAGTTCATCATAAAATTAAAACAATCCCCTAAGTAAAACTCATATCATCCAATTCACTGTCCTTTGTAACCATTCATCCAAACTAAAATATCAAATCACAACCAGCAATTGACTCCACCGTTTTGTACATGTTCATTCCTTATAAACTGGCAAAAGGTTTTACGTCAACAACTGCACTTTCTCAACTATTCTAATAAAATCCCCTGCGTACTATGTCCCCTAACTGGTTGTCTACTTGTCCATCTCTTTAGGCTACCCAACAAACAAACTTGGATGCATCACTACAGCTGCCTGATGCCTCAGACCCACCACCATCCATCGAATCGGTAAGCACCTCTCCTTTTACGCTTCATCTTTATTTATACGCTTTATCCAACCCACTCTCCCTTCATTGTAGGCCCCTGTAACTCCTCCCTGTCAGCAGCCCATCGACGTTTCACCCGATGTACCACACATAACCTATGCCTTCAAACTCCTTAATTTACACACCGCTTAACTTATGTCATACTTCCCAACTGCAGGCTCTTTCCAAGTTAGTCAATGACATTGTCCAAGACTCTGGACTGTCTCCAGTCAGATATGATTGCACACCTCATACAGCGAAGGTAAACCTACTTCAAACTCCTCATCAAACAATTCCTTGTTTAACCACTATATTCTCCTTCTCAGCAAGCCGAGATTAATGAGAAGACCAACACATCAGCTTCGCCAGTCAGATACGATCGTACTCCGATCATATATGATGTCACACCTCAAACCAGTGGCCTTCACCCAGACCTAACCTCCCAACAAAAACAAGTTCAAAACATGTCTACAGCATCGCATGGAGATTACAAACGAACCTACACACGTAAACTCCGACCCAGACCACCTACTAAAGTCTCCCCTGCCAAGGTATTCGTTCATTAAGCTTCGTAACATTTCACTTTCATTCAATTAACCCCGACCTAATCAATCTCTCAAATTCAAAGGAAAAAACCCTCAAGAACAAAGGTTACGTCTACCTCAGCGATGGATCGCCTGCAAAAACGTTATCCAAACGCTCTGCAAGTGCTGAGGAATCGAAATTAGCTTCACTGATCATATCACCCCAACTAAGGAATCCAACCAATCTTTTCCCAAACGTGGACAGAGAAACATGGAACAGGCTTCATGTATACCTTGCTTCTGACCCTAAAAAGTAAGCATCGTCAACCCATACATACAACACCTTAAATAACCAATACCGTAAATAATATCATTGCATTTTCCAGGATCCACAATGCAGCAATTGCTGATCTTACTAACAACTTCTTCCTTGCCCTCTCAACACCACAAAACTGGGTCACAACCACTGTAAGTTACTATTATCAGCTTTCCCATGATTCGAATCCTTGAATTTGTGTTTGCTCTCATTCAAATCCATTGATACCGCCTTCCCTACTTTTAAATTCGCGTACTTCTGGTCGCCTCTCTACTTAACTTCTTCCTTTATGTTTTTTTTCATTTCAGCACATGGAACTACTGATGGAATTGTTGCAGCTCCACCACGCTGCCAGATTAACAAGCGAACGTTCCCGGTTCATAACTCCATGGTTCCTAACCCAACTCCAAACCCAAATAACACCTTTTCAAAACTCCGACTCTAAAGAAACCTTTAACTGGCCACAGATTATCCAACGCACAGCCAAAAACCATCAGCACGATCTACTTGCAGACTTTGACACCTTGTACATGCCGATGAACTGGGACTCCTCTCATTGGGTAGGAATTGTTCTTAGCCTCAAACTGTGGACCATCACTGTTCTAGACCCAATCATCAGCCTCAATAGTGAGAGATCATTTACTTCATTGATGGATCCAGTGGCCAAGATGATTCCATACATAATCAAGGCGTACTGTAACCCCCAACTCAGCCACACACACGGCCTCACTCCTTTCACAGTCTCACGCCCTGTGTCAGTCTATCAAAATATCCGTACCGGAGACTGCGGACCGTGCTCTGCTAAGTTCCTCGAAATGCACTGCCAAGGTATGGTTCCTGAAGAAATGGGCGCATTGACTGATCATGATGTTGATTCCATGAGGAAACAATACACCTTAGACGCCTATGCATGTTTCGTGGCTCCTCTTACCAACTCTCCACATTAAGCTGACTTCCGCTACTTCAAATGTTTCAATGTTAAACTCTCCAAAGTAACCAATGTGGAACTTATTTATCCTGCTTAAACTTCTCGTGTTTCCTTATCCTTTTGCTACTACTATTGTTGACATTTACTCTATCTCTACATTTCGGGAAATGCAATCCATTATTAACCTTTTCCACTCGTTTCCTTAACCTTTTGCTACTTCTGCACAACTGGTTGCTTTTTACAGTTCTGTTCATCCCATCTAAGTTTCCCAAACACATACACAAACTGGTTGCTTTTTACAATTTTGTTCATCCAAAAATTCAACGATCTATGGTACGTGTATAACACAAGAACTACATTTCAATCAAAAACCCAAACCATTTCCCATTACTATCATCCATCGCCAAATCCAATGCAAGTTTGTTTACTATCATACGTCCCGCATTTTATTTAGCCACCACGAATTCAGAGCTTTCAATTCATATATGTTCCGCATTCTGATTTCTCAAGGACAACATTACAATTTATCACACTAAAACCATTAGTATGTTCCCCAAGTTTGTTCTTAAAATTTGTATTAAAACACGACAAACACTGTCTACTCCTAACCGAATTCTTATTTTAAGCCAACCAAAATACATTTCTTATACATGCGCACGAATTCAAAACTTTCAATTCATATTCTCTCTTCCCTCAGGGACGCTTAGGTACAGGCCACATTCACACGAATTGTACTTCTCGACCACAACATCGCGAATTCATATCATCTTAATAGGGCCTCATTCTTAAAATTTAGAAATTCATAAAAAATTACAGTAATAAACATGGTCAAACTTCGAATTACCAATATCAATAGGGAAATACAACTTCAAATCCTGTTATCAAAAACCTTTCAAACCACCAACCTCCAACATATGCCTTTCATATTATGCCAATCACACCCCAAGAAAAACAAACCAAGCCATACAAAAATAAATCTACCCTTTACCAAAAAAATTCCTTAAATGTTTTTTTGGTTGGCTAACCATCCAAATGCATGCAGCTTCCTGGATAGTTACCCCACCAAAACATATGGCAGATTATACTTACACAAAAGACAAAAGCATTTCCCAACACAACCCCTATATTGGGTTCTTACAACTACTTCTGTTATGCCCCACTCCTCGGCACCTACCACACCTGTTCACACTCCTTTTGCTGCTGCTGCCACCCTGCAACATTAATAATATCACATCTGTAATCCATATCTTACATTATATGCTGTTAATTTTCAGATTTGTTGCACTGACCCCAAATTCACCGATTGATGGTATTCTTCGCTGTTTTGGCCTACCAGATGGCCTCCTTGTCTTAGGGGGTCTGATTACCCTCTCATACACCTCTTCAGGTATATCTCCTTCTTTTGGATCTTCATGAGTTTGTACAATCCCCTCGTAGGTTTTCCTCCAGTAAGCCGTTCGATAAAAATCCTCGCTTGCTTGTCCATAGCACAAACCCATAACTCCACAAGCTAACAAAGCATGACTACACGGGATTTTCAGCTCATCATACACTCGACAGCTACATTGCTTGTTCTTCAAATCCACGTTGTGTCTCACACCAAACTGCCCAACCACTTCATATCTCCAAGGACATATGTTAATCACCCTACTACCTTTAGCATGGGTTAAATTATTTGTTAATACTTTATCAACCTGTGGGGTCACTGCTCCACAATGGAGCTCAGCTTTCTTCCGCCTAGCACTAAACCACCTAGTTAACATAGATTGGATGAACATAATCAGCTCAGTTATAGGGGAGTTCCTACCATTCCGTAAGGCGCTATTCAAGGATTCAGCAATGTTACTTGTCATCAAGTTATATCTTGTCCCATGAAAATACACTCTCGACCAGTTTGCAATTCCGCAGTCCTTGAGATACGTCCCACACCCCATGCTCCTTTTTGTTATTTCCCCAAACAGAACATCAAAATCCTTTACTTTAAAGGCACACACGGCCCTTATAACCAATTGAGCTAGCCCTTTGCTCTTGAACTTAGACACAACATTCCTTCCCAAATGAACTACACAAGCGCCATGCTTCGCCTGTGGAAAAACCGTCTTCACGGCTTTCAGAATTGATGGCGCACGATCCGAAATAATAGTCAAACGTGGACTATCACCAATTATCCCCTCGACTCTCTCCAGAAACCAATGCCAAGCAGCTTCATTCTCCACATCAACCACTGCAAATGCAAGTGGGAACACTTGAAAGTTTGCATCTTGGCCGCTCACCGTCAACAAAACACCTTTATACTTCCCCCCTAGATGAGCTCCATCTAACACCAGTACTCGCCTCACATACCTGAACCCTCTAATGGATGCTCCAAATGCCAAGCACAGGTATAGAAATCGCTCACCCCCTACACCATCTTCTTCTGTCTTCACGTCTGTTACTGTTCCTGGGTTTGCCAACTTCAACATATGCAAGTATTGAAGCAAATACAGATAACCATCCTCCTCAGAACCCTTGTTTTCAACATTCGCTGCTTCTATAGCTTTCCAACACTTGGTATATGAACTTGAGACTCGGAGGTCCTCCAAAACCAGCTGCTGTAAATCCATAGGGCGCGGACCCGATGAGTTAACATTGAACTTCGACTTATAGATTGTTGCGATAACCTTTGAAGAGGCAAGCTTGTAAAACTGGCTTCTTGTCTCTATGCTACATATGTGCTCAAGGGATGCCTTCCGAATCTGAAAGTAACTACTGTCCTTCATTTCATATGCCGTCACACGCCATCCGCACTGGGTATCAGCACAGTTAAGTACAATGTATTTTTTCTGGCTACGGCTCTGCTTAAAATAAAACATGTTCTTGATTGCGTGGATGGCCAAACATATTTGGCAATCCAGCTTGTTCCGAAAAGTTTTACCAACATAAATTTCATCATGATTGTCATCCCTATCCAAATCTGGAATCTCAGTTCTGTCATATGTCGTATCATCAAATAAAGGCTCCACGTCAAACTCCTCATCAGCAATGTCTTCAAGCCTTCTTCTCAACGCAGGCGGTGTCTCACTCCTCAAAGGCCTTCCATTAACAGGCGCCTTACCCCGTAATCCTGAATTCATGTCCTCTTTTCCAGAATTACCTTCTGAATTCACCCCGGCGCTTACACCCTCTTCTCTCTGACAAAGAACCTCCACAGCATTTGAGCCACCAAATAGATCATCCACCAGTGGTATCCAAAACTCATTGTCATACCCTCCAGCCCTAACATCCTCCTCAACAACTTCAAAATCAGACGAATCTGACATTTCACCATCCTCAAATAAGCTGAAACTGGGACGTTTTGAATTGCTCCTGTCAGTACTCTTCAGTCTTTCCATCTCCTCAATAGCTTCAACTTCCTCCAACAACCCAACGTCATCCACAATGATTTGAGGATTTGGAATGTCAACTTTCCTCTTCCTTGATCCAACAAACAAACCACCACTACTGCAACCCCCATCTTCATAAACTCTCTTCTTGGCTTTAGTTGTTTGAGGTGTTCTCATTGCTGACTCTTCCCTTCCACCCAAATCCAGAGTTTGCGTAACACAACCATCTTCACCCCAAAGTAGTACAGGCCTCTGAAACAACCCTTCTCTCTGACTTCCATCGCTAAATGACCCACCAATACTGCTACATTCTTGATACACAGTTTTCTGCTTCACTGTAACACTAACTGGTGTTTTGAAGTTTGAATCTTCATTACCCGTGAAGGTTACAAGCAGGCTCCTTTCAACTCTCTCCACCAAAAGCTCCAGGAAATTCGCTACTCCGCAGTCACTTTCTATTAGCAAAGGTGGCATTTTGCTACAGAACTCCGAACCACTATAACTCATGTCCCAGTAACTAAATGAAGCAACCATCTTATACTCACAAAATGCACCATAAACCCCATTGCAAAGATCTTCAAAAGTCCAACCCTCGTTTATGTTAATCAACCGACCCATCTTCCTCTTGTCCAACATGAACTCCCATTCCTCGTTCATACCACTCACCCACTTCCCTGCGATAACCTGACAAACTCTTCCCATTATTCCCCTACGCAAGATGAACAGATACCATCAATAGCATATCAATCCAAACACACTAAAAAAAAAACCAACACAATCGTCGACACCCATTACCTCTCACATCCACTTTCTCAAACCCAGAACAACGACTCCCATAGCAAAAACAAAAACATACACATCGTTTACTTGAGGGTTTTTGAAAAATAAACCCGCAAACCCAGAACAACGACTCCCATAGCAAGAGCTGACACCAAAACCGGGGATTTATATTCTCAAATTTCAAACCCTAAAGGAAAACTAGCGAAATATCCCACTTTCCTTCTCAAAGACGACACAAATACATACCTTCTTTGTCACCAAACCTGAAACTGCAAGAAATTTATCCCCCCACACACGCCAGTTAAAGCAACTTGTTTCGTACACTTCTTTCTTCCTCCCACTACCGCCAGTAGCACATAAACAACAAAATAGCTCTTTTAGCCTTCTTATCAATGATTCCATCACTTTCATACTCCTATTCTCTGCAAAACGTGGATCGTACAATCTCGACTTCCAACACTCTAACGAGAAGGAGCTAACAAAATCGCTCTCTGTTACATTGCCTAACCAGATCCTTATCAACCATTGGATCAAATCACCATCTTTAATCTAATGGTCCTCATTTAACCAGCTGTTTACTTGCTTTAAACCACTGAAGGACTAAATGGTCTTTTACACGCCTCAGCATTTTATTCCTGTAACGTGAAATTGTTGCAACTTGCCTAAAATTTCAGAAACGTGTCTTTGACAATTACTTTCATACTTTTGCCTCTGTAGACAAATTTCCCTATAATTAATATATATATATTTGTACTTATATTTAAAAATTTAAAATATAATTTATTTTAAGAACTAATATGAAGATAATCACGAGTTATGCTATATTTTTGTAGATTTATTCGAGAAATTATTGTAAAATAAATTTGTATTTATATTTATTTTGAAAAAGTTTCCAATTCTCAATTTTCAATATATATATATTTTTGATTATATCTTTAATAAATATTTTATTTTGTTCTTTAATTTTTTTTCTTAATAGCATATCGTGTAATTTTTAATATTTTTCAATTTATATTTATAGAAATGATTCTGAAATAATATTATAGAAATATTTTAGATAATAGTATTGTTCATTTAAAGAATACAATCTGGGTGTTATATATTTGATATATGTATATATAAACTGGATTACTCTAGATCGTAATTAGCGTATTCTCTAAGATAACTATACCTGTAATATGGAATTATCTTAACATTTCATAAATATGAGAATTTCCTTGTAAAGAAATTTAATTTCTACATAGATGATTGAAGAGATTATTAAATGGTAGAAAATCGGCAGAAAATGTATAATTACTTACTTTTATCTTCTGTTTTAATCCTTATATACAGTGTATGTTAAAATAAACAATACAAAATAAAATATAGTACAAATTAGTTAAACCATTGAAAATTGTATAATTCCAAACCATTCTTTGTTTTTTTTTTCAAAACTCCATTAAACAAACTTGGGGACTTCCTTCTCTCCGCGCCTTTTTGTTCTAGTTCAGAGCACAAAATCTCTCACTCTTTTCCTTCTCTTTCCATCTAAATTTTCCC
>OVAO01002338.1:0-12957 GCA_900406285.1 Biscutella auriculata
GGGTGAAGTTTACGCCTTTGGAAAAGATTGTTTTGGATTAGAGGTCCAAGATACTAAGCTTATCACAACTCCCCAACGGGTCAAGTCCTTGACAGAAATCTTCGTGGTTCAAGCAGCAATAGGAAATTTCTTCACGGCTGTTTTGTCAAGAGAAGGTAGAGTCTATACATTATCATGGGGAAGCAACGAAAGGCTTGGTCACGAAAGTGATTTTATCAGTAAGTCGCCTCATCCTTTGTTAGGCGCCTTGGAGAATATCCCAGTCGTGCAAATTGCTGCTGGCTATTGCTATCTTCTTGCTCTAGCATGTCAACCCTCCGGAATGTGAGTCTCTGCAACGTTTCCGATGCTCTTAGCCCGATTTCTATGTGCTTAGTTTGCTATTTTCTTGCTTCTTTGTAGGTCTGTGTACTCTGTTGGATGTGGTTTAGGTGGGAAGCTTGGACATGGTTCTGACACCGATGAGAAACAGCCTCGGTTGATTGAACAGTTTGGTGTTTTGAAGATGGAACCGATTATGATCTCAGCAGGAGCATGGCATGCAGCTGTAGTTGGGAGAGATGGGAGAGTATGCACGTGGGGTTGGGGCCGGTATGGCTGCTTAGGCCACGGATCCGAAGAGTTAGAGTTGGCTCCTAAAGTCGTAGAGGGATTAAAAGATGTTAAAGCTGTTCATGTCACCACTGGAAACTACACAACCTTTGTTGTGTCTGATGATGGTGAGGTTTACTCATTTGGCTGTGGAGATTCAGCCAATATTGGACAGGTAAGTCTCCTGAGTGTTTTCACTAAACCTGCCATTTCGAACCGTACCAAACCAAACCAAACCAGAATTTCCGGTTGTTAGTTCGGTTTCGGTTCGCCAAACCAAACCGGTTAACATAATTTGTTTTGTTTTTATATAAAAATCAAAATTAAACCAAAATTTGGAAATGAACCAAATTACCCGAAGTAACACTAAATAACCTGAAATTAACTAAATCATTGGAAATTATCTGGTTAAACTTAAACCGAAATTTCGATAAATTTCTGTAAATTTTCTAACACCCAAATTACCTAACCAAACCGAATTTAATCGGTTTGTTTCAGCAACCCAATTCAATCAAAAGCTGAATTGCCCCAAACCGAATCGCAGGCTTAGTTTTCATTGTTTCGAAAAGGAGACAATGTGTTAATTTTCAGGAATGTAACAGGGCGATGAGGAAGAGAATACACATACCCCGAAGCTAGTTTCATCGTTGAAGAAGACAAAAGAGCGTGTGGTTCATGTGAGTTCGACAAACTCAGTAGAGATGTACCGGGGTGGTCATACGTTTGCACTGACAGAGTCTGGATCAGTTTATGCGTTTGGGACCGGGGAAAAAGGGCAGCTCGGGGTGAAACTTGGTGCTAACTCGATGGAAAGAGCTGAACCAGAGAGAGTTGTGGGCATTGATCTTTCTTAGTGATGTTGGTAAACTATCTTAATTTAGGATTTCATCACCATTGATCTTGACTAATCTTGAACAACAAGTGGGTCGTTTGTATATAGTTAATAGGTAAGGTAATTGACATTTAAGTAAGATGTTTATTATAGATTTTATTTTATTTTATTAGATTTTATTGAACAGTAAACATCTTGCACCAACCTTGACATATGTTAATATTTAGTTAAGAGCCTACAAGATGTTGATACTTGATTTCACGGGTATTTCATTAATTTAGAAGAACAACAACACAAGACAAAATTATTCATGATCATTCCATATTCAAAAGCATATATGGTATTTCATTATAAGCAAATTGAGTTTGGGTCCATAGCAGTAAAAATGTGAAGGAAAAGAGAATTGATATGATTAGAAAAGCCAAAGCATGAGTGAAGTTGTTGATTACACAAGAGGATCTTCCTCTCTAGCCTTCCGTAGCAACTCTGCTCTTACTCGCTTTACTTCAGCTTCTTTCTCCATTCTTTCTTGCTGCAAATGATTACGTTTTGTTATCAAATTACTACTTAACAAATCCAAAATGAACATATCAGGGAGCTTGTTTGTTTCATATCCCTTATAACTAGTAAGATCAAGTAATCTCTATTTGTGCTTTCACAGCATAGCAAAGATAAGACAAATCAAATGCAAGTATAAATCTAAGAAGGAACATATCGGTGAACTGTTTCATATCCCTTATCACTACTTGTGCTTACAGAGCAAAAAAGTGACAAATCAAACACAGATTAGCTTATAATCATCACAATTCTTATAATGACAGTCAAAAGTGTTTATCTTCAAAATCCAACACTCCCTAATCGAGCAGTGTGTCAAATGAAAGTGATAATCATGTAAAGATTCTATATAAAAAAACTAGTAATGATGTAGAATTAGGCTATGCAGCAAGTGAAGACATGACCAAAAGACTCCATGGCTTTCGATTCATCACATCAACATAAAAATGCCCTCCAAATCGAGAAGAACAAAAGAACAATTTCTGAAAACCTAGAAACACAATCAATATGGGGATAATTGAACAAATTCGATAGCCTAGGGTTTGACATCAATTCCAAATCCGGTGTCACATAAACTCGATTTACGAGAAAGTAACAGCAACAAAACAAATTAACGCTTAAATGATGAATATAAACGAGGAGAGGAAGAGAATTAAAAAGAAACCTTTTCGTCTTGATGAAGAGCGATCCAGACATGAACTTTGTCCATGGATTGCCAGAAGGCGAAAGCCGCCAATGTCATTCCAAAGTAGGTTAAAACCTTCACCATATTAGTTTTCTAAAATTCTCTTCTCCGGCGTAGTTTGGGCTTCGTAGAGAACAGAGAAGAGACGCAGATCGAGAAAGAAAGAAAGAAGAAGAAGAAGATCGCTCTAAATGTTGGTGTGGAGGGTAAAGATACAGTGTGGAAAGGTATATCTAACTACTGTGCCTCAACTCAAATTGAATCGTCGTCTAAAGTAAGAAAATCGTACCACGTGTCATTAACACATGATTTGGTTTGGTTTTGGTACCAGTTATTTTTCTGTATTTGAATAACTTTTTTGAATTTAATGTTTTTTGGATTTAGTTTAATTCAGTTTCTTTGTATTTATACTACTAGAAAATAATTGAAAATGTTTAAATATAATCGAAATATTTTAAAAAATTAAAATATTTAACTAATTTAAAATTTGAAGTAAAAATAAATATAATTAATATTTTATTATTTCATTTTATTTCGGATATCCATTCGGTTATCAATTTAATATCGATTTAAATCTGATTCGGTATTAATTCTAATCTAATTTTTTAGTTATAAAAATTTAGGAATCTTTTTATTATTTTACTAATTATTTTTTATTTGATATCATCTATTTTAGGTTGGTTTGGAATCACTAAATCCAGGGATTTTGCCCCGCCCTACAAGAAAGGTATAATATGTTTATCTGATACATGTTTACACAAGGAAAACATTCTACAAGACTCTCCCAAGGAAGAGAGGTTACAGTTCTGCAGTAAAAATACAGTTCTGAAGAGATAGAGAGTCTGCTGTGTGTTTTATACTTTTACATTTGCATTGACAATGCAGAACTTAACAGATTATCTACAAACCTTTTGAAATGAGCAGTGATTGATCGAAAAAACCATTCAGTTCACCTCAGGTTTCTTCAGCTCTTGAAGAGAGTTATCTTAATAGAGCTTGATACGAACGGAGATTGAGCTTCGGCAAATGGGACAAATAGTGAGTTCTTCTCCACACTCTGCGCAAGTCTGCAACAAAAACAGCAAAGGAAAGGTGAACGGTTTTGTCTGAAGTGTGATCCTTAAGTAACTAAGGGATAGTTCTAGGCGTGAAATGCACCTGATGACCACAATTGAAAGCCATGTTCTTTGGTATCACTAGGCATATCGGACAAACACGTTGCTGGTCATTACGATCAGTTGAAGATGGGACTGTGGAAGCATTACTGTCATGTGGTTGAGCTCGGTTCTGAAAGCTGTTTGAACGAGAAGTTGTTGAGCTGTTGCGTAGAGACTGAGTAGCATAAGTTGGTGGTGGAAGTGAAAACCTCTTTGGACAAGTTCCAGTTCTTCTACTGCAAAAAAAGGTTGGTGGTTAATGAGATTAGTTCATGAATGTTGCAGAGATTTACAGAATCTAAAGTTACTTTACCCGAGTAATCCTAGCTCGATGGTAGCTTTGTACTGCGATGGAATCTCCATCAAGGCGGAAAGTGCAAATTCTGCTTCTTTTCTTGCTTGATCAATGCTCTTTGACATAATATCCGTGAAATTCACAAACTGGAAAGGATTAAAAGACCTGTTAGATTGATTCATTTGCTAGGACAAGACTTGAGCTCCTGGGTAACATTACCTGGAAGTTGTCAAAGGCACGAGTGGGGATGTTGTCGTCAAACTGTCTCATGGTGTCCCAAGGACCATCTCCCACACCAACAAGAACTATGGACAAAGGATATTCACTGCAATGGAATCAATCAAAATGTTAGAAAGACACAGTTATCAACAGATTGACATTAGATTCTCCTCTATTACCTTGCTCTAACAATGGCGTCAATGGTCTTCTGCTCTTGTGGACTAACTCCACCAATCTCTGTATCAACACTTCTTGTCACCTGATACAATAAAAGCTTCAACAAATGTCCGAGAGCTGCAAGAAAGCTCCAAATATCTCTTTACCTGTCCATCAGCGATTATGAGAAGAACATGATACTGTCCTCCACTTTCTTCCACAATTGTCATGGCTCTTTCAATGATGGGTGCAAAAGATGTCGGTCCTGGTAAAGATCACAGTAAGAATAAGAACATAAGCAGTAAAACAAACAGTTTATGTATCTCATTCAACCTGCAAGTCGAAGCTTGGGAACAATCTCTCTGTAACACATCAAGACTTCTTCAAACCCGTTACAGAATGTATCATTCGGATTGAAACTAAAGACGTCTTGATCATGAGTTGTAGCTGTATAGTCAAAACCAGAGAGACAAGCCTTAGAATCTCTAATCACGAGACAACCAGTAAACTTAACAGCTATATTATACTGTTATTACCATCTCCAAATCCATAACATGGGACAAGATTATCTTCATCAAAAACTGATAAAGTTTTTCCGATGATGGAAATAGCTTGCTGGTAAGGATTTGGAGTCGTTCCAATGTAATGGAGGCTCTTCCTACCGAATGATCTCGCTCCTACAAATCACACTTTAAGTCAGCTTTTCACTTAACCAAGACTCAAAGCATTGGCTACACATATGCCCGGGCATTATGCTGAAAATTTGCACTAGTAGAACTTTGTTTTTACCAAATTTCTGATTTGTACCAATCCGAAATATAGATATACTTTTTTTTGGATACTCAGGTTTCGTATTAATATTTGCGGATAATCCGGTCTGATTCGCTTCGTGAAAGAAAAACCTAAAAGCTAATCTAGTCAAATGAAGAAACAATAATTATGAAAGAAAATATGCAAAAATGTAAATCTAAGTTTCTTGTTTTCAATGATTATTTTTTTAATTATTGTTTGTTTGTTTATTTAATTAATCTATATATTTTTAGTTATATTCTCTCAAATAAACGATAATTATAAATTTTAGAATATTATTATGTATACATGATTACATATATTTCAATATTAATATATGATCAAAGGTGATATTTGGTTTTTCGAAAACAATATTTTTATTTACTCCGTTCTTACAAATATTATGATTTTATTATCAGATTTGCTTCAAAATTTTAGATATGTCATGATTTTTCGAACCGGATAAAAGCATATATAACGTATATGAGCGGATCTAATGATATTTGGCTAGGTCTAGCTACACATAGATAACTTCTCTAACCTGTCCACTCATTGCTCTTTGTGACATCAATACCAACAATCAGATTCGACGACTCCAAACCAGCTTGTGAAAGTGCAGCAGTAACCTGTAAGACAAGGAAGGGAATAGAGAAAAATTCACACACCAATGCTCAAAAACTACAAAAAAGAAGAGATGAATTTTGTGATCAAACCTCATCAATGGAACAGTAGTTATCAGCAATCCGTGAATACTTCGTTTCAAGATTGTAGGAAGAGAGAGAAGTTGCAGATGGATGGTTTGGTGTGTGATAGGAAGAACTGTTCTGATCTTCATGATAATGTTCCCAAGAAGAAGAAGAAGACGAGCTCTCAGACACACTACGAGCATACCTCCGACGACGGCTTGTGGACTCTTTTGAGCTACTTCCTCCCATGAAAGACGATGATAACCAAATCCAAAAGGAGATGATCAACACAATCGCTTGCAAGACTTCAAGCATATGTGTCAACTCAGATAACCTCACAAAGAAGTGTATATGAATCATCCACACACATATTTATATATATAGAAAGGAGATTATTGACTTTTAAACAGAACCCATATTGTTTATTTTTCCATTAAAGTCTTCTCTTTATACATTTTATGAGTCTACATGAATTGCTGAACTCCACATTGATTACATAATCGACTAATATATCAGATTAGTCGCTTTAGAGAAGACTATAACGTCGCAGTAAAATACAAAGGAAACTCTAAGATTTTCCGGCGAGAAATGATAAACTATCAAGAACTCAGATACGGGAAAATCACAGGAAATGAGGATTACGAGTTGACTTTTTCAAACATTCGAAGTTTCTAGTGATATGTTTACATATTTTAATCTTTAATATTGTAAATATAACTATATGATTAAATTGGTTGTAGTAACGGAGAAAGCAGAAACAGTATACGTAATCAACCAAATATATAATAGAAGAAACTTATTTTTTAAATTCAAGAACATGCAACTATATGCATGCAGGGTCTTGGTTTGTTTATTGCATGATTCTTTTTCATTTCACGTTTATCTTTATTTCTCGATAATATGAATTTGAAATCCATAAAACAAAACATTCTTTAATTCGTATTAGATGAGTTCGAATAGGCTCGTATTTCTTGTGTGTGTGATATAATTTTGTGGATTCAACACTTTCATGTATTCGAGAAAGAAAAGGACGAAGAAGAGGCAGTTTTTTTGTCTCAACTAATTCTAGGCAAAATATATGTTAGATATGTTTTAATTTGTTATTCATTTTGATTGATTATTTAAAAAAATTAAAATATTCAGTAAATTATAAAGTTGATTGAATAAAAAAATTATAATATTCGTAAAAATCTAAATAAACACAAATATTACTTTCTTGTAAAACGGATACTCGTTCTACCCAAAAATATATATTAATTTTACCTTTTTAGTATAATACTTAAAAAATATAAGTATAATATATAATACCCATGTCTATGAGAAATTTAAAATTTTCTATTTATTTTTCTTGATTAGACTATACCAACTTTAAATTTCTTTTAAAGTATTTAATATTTCGTATGAATTATATGTTTTCTAAATACACAAAGAAAAGAAATAGAACTAATTATTAGTAAAAATTAATATAAATTTTATATATAATTTCATGAATATTCATAAATTTTCAAATCAAAATATATCAAAAAATCAAATATTTGAAAAAAAAATTCAAACGAACCACAAATAATACCAAATTTTTAGATGTTCGGCTCCTATGTTTGGTCTCGACTACTCAAAGTGTAGACGTAAGCTACAGTCGTAAGCTATGACGAAACTCAAAGAACTATGATTTTCTCAAGTCTCTTTCCGAATATTATGGGCTCTTAAAAACTCAGTAGTCGAAATCGAATATGCTTTTATATGTTTCTAGAAAATCTTATATTTAATTTTGAAAACAGACAAAAACATATATTTGACCAAAAAATGATTTATTTGGAAAATGGAATAGAGTTAAGTATAGAGACAGATAGAAGCTTCCATTTAGTCGGTCGCTTTGGGAGTTGACTTCAATATTCTTCCATCGGATCTTCTTTCAAAAAATTATCCAAAAACATTTTTGTCATTTGTTTTGCAATCGATACATATATTTCCCAAAGTTCTAAGTCTTGTAATAGATGAAAAATACACAGTGATGTGATTACACAAGGAAATTTTGCACCCAAGTGAAAACAACTATGTAGAAAGTTCAAAATTCCAACTCGTTTGGAGTTTTAAGGTAAGCATATCCAATTACATTGGATTTTCCTTGGACTAAATAAGCAAATGAAGTAATGCAAGTTGGTTATTTATAACATCAAATATATATGAGTGGTATACAAATCCAAATTGATNGCGAGCCCGGACTAATTCTCTGGGGGAGGTGCAGCCCACATATGAACCCTCTCTCCGGATATTCAAATGGATCGTAAGCAATGATCCATATCTACGTGGCCACACGTGGAGTTAAATGAATCTCGCACTAGAAGAATTTGATCCCTGACATGGACCAACAAAGTCTCACATCTTCTAGTGGAGACCACTAGACCATCATAATGTGGTTAATTGATATTCTCTTGCCTAAACATATATTAAATAGATAGAAACTTATAAGAAAAAGAAAGATAGAAAAAAAAACACTCGTAAGTATTTGCTTTACTACATACTTTGATTAGTTATTATCTATATCTTCGACGGTTCCAAGCCAGAGGAAGTGATGGGCGTGAGAAGCGATGATTTGATGGAGATGAATGTTGGAGTTTATGGGAAGGTTCGAACAAGAGTTAACACGTGGCATAACGTGTTGATGAGTATGCAGAAACGGACCAGGACTCTTGTTGATGCTGATGTGGCGCGACGAGGAAGAGACCGATCACAACCACCATCGCATGATGTTTTTGCTAAGCAGAGTGGAATCTTCTTCTAAAGTTCTTGATTCCACTCTATTTCATTGCTTTCTTTGTATTATGATTTATCTTCCACTTACGTATCACTTTCTAAATGCAATGTTGAATCGAATAGATTAGTATATAATTAACGAATTAATGAGTTTTTAATTTCCTATTTCATATATTCATTATTTTGGTATAACACTCAAGACCAATTAATGAGTTTTTAATTTCCTTTACTATATGTAATTTTCATAAATCTTGATTGCTACAGAATGGCAGATTAAAATGGAATCTTTCTTTTTTCTTTTTCTTTTTCTGTTTTGGTTTTCTTGGTCATGATACTTTTGCTTTATATACACAATTAGGGTTGACAAATAAATAGGAACCAAATAATCGAATCAAATGTGAATTGAAATATGAGAAAAATCGAATGAATATTAAATTTTACTATCTGAATATTTGGAAGTGAATGCATCAAACCAAAAATAATGAATATTTGAAAGATTTAAACCAAATCTTAAATACTGAAATTTATTAGTATTTGTTAATATTTGAGATATTTTTAATGTTTAATATTAAATTTTTAAATATATAATATATTTTTTCATGTTTTATTCTCAATTTTATGTTTATTTATAAGAAAAATTGGAGTATTTATTATTATATTTTAGTGTTTAATATATTTTAAAAAATTAATGTTAATATTTTAAATTCTTAATATTATTTTTATATATTTAATATATTTCTAAAATATCTAAACAAAAAAAATTAAAAATAACCAAATCAATCTTTTAAATTATAATAAAAAATCAAACCCAAACAAATATCTATACGTACACATAACTGTGAAAAAATTCCAAATGGGGAAGTCTCATACTTAAATAGGAGACTTGGACTCTCCAAAAGTTTTGGTAAGAAATCTAGTAATCTACACTCTGCTTTAATTTTGCAACCCTTTGCTTTAATCCAATATCCAATATCAATAATTTCCTTTACTATTAACATTATCTGGATTAGTTGCCTAATTTGAAAAAAGAATTGAAATTTCATGAGTTGTTTTATTTTAAACTTTTGTATTTCCATATATACGTATCAAACAAAGTGTGTGTTTACCAAAAAAAACAAAACAAAGTGTGTTAAAGGTAGGAAACAACAATTTTAATGGTGCTGGTACGGAAATGCGTGTCGTGTTTTGTCGGTCCTTTTAATGAAATTTGATTTTCAAGTTTTACCTTTTTTTCACGCATTCATTAATGGGTCATTAATTCATATTTTATGAAGTTAAAGCCAATTTAAACCGCGACATTATTTCGAAACGCTTGCCGTTTTTTTGGGTTGAAATGTCCAAAAGATTAATTTAATTTTCAAAGGAAAAGAAGCAGCTCTGATTTTGAGCTTTTCAGTTACGCCAGAAAAAATTCCTTCGGTCACCAAACCAAAACCTACGCTTCTTTGAAATCCTTAAGGAAGTTCTCGAAAACGAAACCTTATTTCGAGAAATATATAATATCATTATCAATCACTTCTTTGATTCGAAAAAACGCGTTTCTCTTTTCCGTCTATCTCGCGTTGTTTTGGCGTTTCTGTCGATCACGGGGTTTTGCCTCTTCGTTGATTTCTCTCTCTCTGTTGTGCGTGTGTCTCGAATTTTGCGAAAGAGGGTTTGTGGGTTAAAAAGCGAATTTCTCGTGCTTCGCAGGATCTCGTTGTGTTTTCTTTTTATGAATCCAGGTTCGTATCGATTTTAGTGTGATGCTATTTATTTGTAGGGGAATTCTTTTATTTTTTTTGTTTAATCGTAATTGGTCGGTGAGAAAAATTTGGATTCTTTGAGGTATAAATTAAACATTCGCTTCGCTTGAATGTTGGAACACGTCTCTCTTTAGTAATTAGGCTTATGGCTGCTTTTATTGATTTCCATAGTCGTGTTTAGAACTTCAACATCTACGGTTGAACCGGCTTAATTCCCGGTTTAGATGTTTTTGTGTTTGTCTTGCAACCTAAGGAAAGTGTCCTGTTTTTGTTTTTGTAAACGACTTTGTGCTTGATTGTATTGCTCTTAATTTGGCAAGGCACATGGTTTCTTCTTTCTTGCGTGATGGTAGCATTGCTTGCAGTTGTGATAATTGAGGGGAATGATCTAGTGGAAGAAAAATATGTGTGTTTAGTGTTTTGACTTATTGATATATATTCTCGTACTTGGGTTAGTCAATAGTTTGGTATTGAAGCCTTTTTCCCCTTAGTTGGTTTATGAGCACTATATTGTATTCATTTGTAGGTTCTACGACAATGACTTTACCTTTTTGAAAAAAGATTTTTATAATGTGTTGATGTTGACCATGTTTGCTATTTAAAGGCGATCTTACTCTGTTTTTTCATATATCTTCTTCTTTTGTGACATGAAACTGAATTCAAAAACATCATTTTTGTTCTCTGATCATAACTGACTCACGTTGTTAACCATTAGCAGGTTCCTGGCTTTTCTACTGTCAGGAGGCCTTGAGTTTGTTTTGAAGTAGAGAGAAGAAACCCAGTGGGTGACTTTTGAAACCTATATCTTCTGTATTAAGTGCTGCACATTTTAGCTTTGAACATACAGTCAGAAGACTAAAGAAGATATGGGAATCTTTTCACGCAGGTCAAGATCTCGTTTCTCTCTGTTTTTTTAGGCCTATGCGAAAGATTCTTCTCATATTTTTGAAGGTTTCTCACTAGTTTCGTCGTTATTTTTAGAGGTGCAGAGAACCTTATTCAAATTTGTTTTTTTTTTTCAGTTTGATTAGTAGAAAATCAAAAGATGGAGCGAAGATTATTGCAACAGCGTTTTTTGGAGTAACTTTCGGCTTTCTGATTGGAATTTCTTTTCCATCATTATCAATTACTAAGGTTGTAGAATCAACCTTTATCTATCTATTTTGTGCTTTATTTGATTCTTTTTTTGTTTATCTTAGGAAGATTTTGTTCTCATTTTCTAGGTGAGTCTCCCAACAAACTTTCTTCCTTCAGAAGATCTCTCATATGTAGAGGAAAAAGGTTCAGCAATTGCAACTCCAGAAAGTCATAAAGCTTGGTCATGGTCAAAGAGTAACGATAGGAACTCTTCCGCACCAATTGACGAATCAAAGGCATGCTTCTACTCCTTTATTTATCAGTTGGAATGTTTTGTAATTTTACATTAGTCATACTCCCAATATGCAACTGGTTCATCTTCGTGTGGAAGACTAAACTCTAAGTCTACTGTCTCCTCAGTGTTATAGGACATGTTTGAGAATTCTTACGTCTGATTAGTTTTGGATATCAAAATAGGGGTAGGTGTTAACTGACTAATGGAGATGACCAATTAACAGATATCTTTTTGGTGGTTTTACATATTTAGTCATTTTAGATATCACCTCACTATACATGAAGGAATCAGTATATTTAAAGGAAAAATTGTGTGTTCACATTTTCTTCTTGTGTTTTCATGATTAGTGATATTGGATACACATTTCTCCGTCCATAATTTTATGTTTAACGTCTGATTTTGCTGCAGATCTGGGCTCCTTCAAATCCTCGTGGTGCTGAAAGATTGCCTCCGGGTATGATTGCTGCTGAATCAGACTTCTATTTGCGCAGATTATGGGGGTTACCTGAAGAGGTGTGTGCTCAAACCAATTTTTAAATATTGCCATTACTTCTTAGTAATTAATATCATCAAACCATTATTTTAGGCTGCGGTATAGTCTTGACATACAAAAGTAAGAATCTTGATCAGCTATGATATTTTCTTTTGGCTTTTTTTGCTTATTCAGGATCTGACCAGCCAACCAAGATACCTCGTTACGTTTACGGTGGGTTATAGTCAGAAAGAAAATATTGATGCTTGTGTCAAGAAGGTTAGTCCATCACTCCCCTGTTTAATGTTCTGCCTTTGAGTATCATGTCACCTATGATTTATTGTCTTCTTAAACAGTTTTCAGAAAACTTCACTATTGTTCTGTTTCATTATGACGGCCGTGTAACTGAGTGGGATGAGTTTGAATGGTCGAAGAATGCTATACACATTAGCGTGCGAAAACAGACGAAATGGTATCACAGTTGAACAACCTCTTCTTAATTCTCTGTATATGGTAGAGAATATTCTGGTGATTTTTACGAGTATTGGCTCTCTTGAACACCTGGAAATATTTTAGGTGGTATGCAAAGAGGTTTTTGCACCCTGACATTGTAGCACGATATGATTATGTATTCATCTGGGATGAAGAC
>OVAO01002339.1:0-12955 GCA_900406285.1 Biscutella auriculata
ATATATAGAGATAGGGAGGCTGGAGGCGAGCTAGGGTTGCTTTCAACACAAATGGAAAGGCCATTAAATGTGAAGAAACTTTCCTGTTCTTTTATGGCAAGAATATCTTCAGTCTTGGAGACCAAGTTTGCACGATTTCTCTTCTAGAATCTTCCATTTAGCTTGCTGAGAAAGTCCTCTAGGTGGGCCAAGAACACTTCGAACTGATACAACTTCATTTGATGGGCCAAAGCTTGGATAGGTAGAGCTTAGATGTTGTGATGACATGTTGGAGGCCAAGCCCGATAACTTGGGCTCTACTGCTTGGATTTCTACGTTCTTGATGGCTTTGGAAAGATGATTCAAAGATCTACACTGTCATTATAGGTTTGCATCATTTTTTTGGTCGGGAAGAGACCAAAACAGTTCAGTCTTTACCGCTCTTTGATTAGCTCCTTTGACAACGTTTGCAAGAAATTTGATAACTCCCAAACTAAAGCTTCAAATGGCTTGAGGAAAAATCATGTGGAAACTAGACGTCTCTAGCTTTGATTTAAGCCTAGCATTGCTTTGTGGTCGTTTCTGGTTAGGAACTTGTGAATTTTTCCATTTTGTGCTCGGTTTTGACTGTTTTTGCGCTTTTTCACCAAGCTCACTCCTTTTGCTCCCTCTTGACCTGAAATGCTGAAAAACATGCAAATGCAACCTAGAGACTCTAAAATGCATCAAAAACTAACGAAAAACGAGTGAAAATCGAGGGGTAAGATCGTTAAAATTCACACTTATCAAGTAATCATCTTCTAGGTGAGTGATTGGGCAAGATTAGGGTGATTAGGTTCTAGGTTTTGATGTTTGGGACTTAGAATCACAAGTATGACATGCAATATGATGCTCTTAAGGCTTGATTGAGTTCGGCCAATTCAATCATGATCTAAAGAAGACTTCTAAGACCGAGAGGTGCTAGTTAGTCTTTTGTTTGAATATGTTGCAATTTTGAAATGTTGTTCTAGAAGACTCTAACAAGAGGTTGAATTGTTATTTTAGGATGGTTTTATGGGAAATTGTTAATGCTTCCTAGTATGTTTCAATTAGCAAAACATCATTGTGATTGTTGCATGCTAGGATAGGGATTTCTGCCACGAGAGTGGTTTAATCCAGACTAGAAATCCCTAGACCTAAGATTCCCTGAAAAGTTGAAATCAAACATCTAGACTTAGGACTTATCACCTGAAATCTACTTATGTCTGATCAATTGCCTAGTCTCTCTAAGTTTATGGATCTTGGGTTGATGATAGCTTAGATCTATTGCTTTTGATGTTATGTGTCTAATCTTTCACATATCTTCACTTGATTGGTGTGTTTAATGCTAGTTGGGACTTAGTTAATCTTATCTTGATCTTAGGTAGATTATCATCCCGAGAGGTTCTTGATAAAATGGTTGAATGAGCTGATCTTGTGCTATTTGAAGCCTTGCCAATTTAATAGATTCGTTATGATCATCTAGTAGTTGCATAGACTAGATCTTTAATGCTTCTGGGTATGTCCTCTAGCATGCGAACGCGAGAGCGCGGTGTTAGCATAACCTGGATAGGAGTTAGCGCCACGAGAGTGTGTTAACTTAAATTAGATAGATCTTAGACTAAGGATATGCTTTATTGTTGACTTGAAAGAAAAGATTATCTTATCACACACCCACTCCCGAGATCGCTAGAAAGAAAAGAAGGAGAAAGAGGAGCGTGAAAAAGAAACATGCTTCTGTCACAACTGAAGAGAATGAGATCAATGAAGTCTCAGCTGAAGACGTTAATCCCGATGCTCATGATGCTACAAAGAAGCAGCGATGGAGGAAGAAGAAAGCAAAGAGCCCATTTATCATATAAGAAAATGGAGTCATTGTTAGAGGTCAAATTGTGAAACTTACACCCAACAAGTGTGATGGAGAAGTGACTGAATACAAGGTGTGGAGAATAGGTAAACCCTAGATTAAGAAAATCATCATATCTGAATGGAAGAAGAAATGTGAAGAAGGGTTGCACGAACTCATGAATAGGAATATCGTCTTTTGAATCCCAAACCCAAAACAAAGACAGGATCGAAAGACAGTTGCACCAGACCCACATGCAGAAGAGAGGGCTGCAATCTCTCTTCCTGCCCTAGCCATGACTTGATTGAAATTTTTTTGTCAGGCTCGTGACGTTAAACAAGCGCTTATGGGAGGCAACCCATCGGTACTTCATTCCATTCTAGTTTATTATTATTATCTTTGTTTACTTTTCACATGATTGTTGTTTTTGATGAATTTCAGGTTGATTTCGGGAATTTTTTTCAGAACAACGAACATATTCAAGTTCGATCGAACCCTAGTGAGTTCTATCGAACTGGGAAGTCGGCCCATCATAGTTCGATCGGACCAATTTGGTTCGATCAAACCGTCCCGAATTGCCTAGATCAACAAGATTGTTCCAGACAATTGGTCCATCGGCGATTCTCAACTTGTATCCGGGGCTCGACCAATTCAGACCCCGACATGATCTCCTTGTCTCAAGGTATATACGAGGGCACATAGAATCACCGCCTCAATCGGTCTCTCCATGAACCATTACGACACCAACTCATCCTTTCAATAAAATGTTGTAAATCGTTCTTCAAGTTCATTCTCACATTGAGACAGTGTGAAGTAAGTCTGGGGAGTGTGTCATTGGCCACGATATGTCTAGTGATGCCCTTGATTTTCAACATTGTTATTAACTCTCATGAACCTTTTGGGATTATGACATTCTCTTCTGATGATTGGCCCTCTTTTAGAATAGCTACATGCATAGTACCATCATTGTTGGACAATGTTTGGTGTAGGAAAACTAGAGAATAACATGACCAAACTCCCTCCCAGAAACCAACGTTTGATATACTTTTGTTGGATCTGATGTTAACTCAGTCAATATGGAACCTAACTTGATTTGTAATTTTTCTTATCAGGGAATTTGAGGAAAGAGAAGTAAAACACGCTCAAGGTTTGTTTTACCTTTTACCACTCTTTCTAATCCTGAGTGGCCAAAATCACTTTTAGTTTGGTAACATTCTCTTTACCCCTATCTCCTTTTCAAGCTCCAAATGTCTATTATTGGTCATGTTGTTGTCTAGTTAGTGTGGAATCTTAGGTGGTTAGACGATTATCTTGCATTGACTGCAATGCTTGTGTATTTTCCTTTTGGCCATAGGAAGTATAGCATTAGGGGGTTTATAAATCCATGATTAGGTATATTAGTCTAAAAAACAATGCTGAAATTCGTTAACCATGTATTAAAATCGTTTGAAGATTTTTGCACTCAGGAAAAGGAAGAGTTTGATCGGACCACAATAAGTTCGATCGAATCCCTGAGCCAGAACTAATCAGTTCGATCGAACCCAAAGAGGTTCGATAGAACCTCCCCTTATAAAATAAAAAAACAAAAGAAAAATAAAAAAAGAAAAAGAAAAAGAAAAAAAGAAAAGAAATGAAGAAAAAAGGGGAGAAAAAAGAAAAACAAGAAAAGAAAAGAAAAGAAACAAAAACGAAATAGAAACACTTTGTCTAGGTTTGCTCTTAAATTAAATCTTTGTTTCAATTCGGGGTATGTACTTGATTACTTGCTGCTAGGTAGTATGTTAGGTCAAGGTCTTCATTTACTCACTCTCTCATGGTTTTGCATAATGATATGACCTTGTTGACACTCTTTTCAATACCCCAAACACAATCAACTTCACCATCAAATAGCCTCCTTACATTACCACCTAACCCTCTTTCTCTGATTGAAATGCGCCTTGATGAGAATCTTACGCTTCATCTCATACATGTACTGAGTTAACTGACTTGAATGCAAAGTCTACTCATGTTGAGGTACAGAGTACAGGCAGACTTGGGAGACCATTGTGGGGATCTGGGGACACTGTGCTGACATGTTTGGTTTGTGTGCGGTCTATAGATTATGTCTAGTCTATGAGCAACTAAGCAGAAGAGAGTACATGTGATTTCTCTTTGAACATTATGATAGTCTTTACTTGAGGACAAACAAAAGTTCAAGTCCGGGGGAATTGATATATCATAATTTTAGGAGTTTATGATTTGCCTTTTGGCATGATTATGATGTGTCCTTTTTAAGGGATTTGAAACATACTTTTATGGTGTGTTTGTAGCTTTTTTATCGAGTCATTAAGTGATATTAGAGTCTTTTGGTTCGATTTTGGATTTTTACAGGTATAGAGATGATATTTGAAGAAATAGAAATTTATGAAAAAAATTGAGCATATTCAAAAGAAGACTAATCCGTCAACCTTCAGATTGATCAATCTACACTTGGGATCGATTGTTCCCATCTCCATCAAGACCGATCGATTGGCATGCTAAAGAGAAGATCGACCGCGAGAAATTACAGTTGGATCGATCGATCTTAAGAGGCAGATTCCAGATATTTTTATACGAACTGGGCCCAAATCCAATCCTTATACAAACTTATTTTGACGACTTTAAAAGCACCATATTTTGTTTTAGGGTTTATATGTTATTTTTAGAAATTATGATTTTTCTAAGAGATTGTAGAGAGCTTTTGAGGGAGACGAAATTAACATACTAAATTTTTTTGGAGAAGATTTTGGAACCATGTTATCGTTTCTATTTAGTTTGTTTATGATTTTAATCATTATGCTTTGTTCGATTTCCATTATCATGTATGCATAGATCTGTAGTTGAGTTCTAGGGTTGTCAAGGGGAAAATTATGCTGATTTAGGGTTATTTAGAAGGGGATAATCAATAGTTCTTTGTCTTGTAATTGTGGTTACTGCTTTATTTATTATAATTGTCTAAATTATGATACTAGGTTTGATTTACGCAGAAAAAACGAATGTCAGATCACATGATATAGTACTTAGTGAGCAAAGCTTACAATTGAATACGATAGTTGAATCGATTGAGTTTTGTGAACGTTGCCAGATTTTGGACCTTACCATGCTGGTTTGAATCAATATAAAATTGGGCGACAATTATACTTATAGGGTTCATAATATATAATTTTAGCGTTCGGACACGAGATTAATCTCATTTTAAAAATATGAGTTATACATTGTCATGTCCTCGAACCTCGGTAAGATCGAGGGAATGGGCCTAAGAATGAAGGAAAGTCCGGGGAAAACCAGTTTGGCTCGAGGAAAGATAGATGGATCAATACTTGGCCGGATGGCTTCAGTTTTGATCGAGAAATCCAACCTTGGGACAGAATGAAAACGCAGAGGATTGATTTTGATCTAGTGACTGGCAAACTGCTCGGACACTTGGTGAGAAATCAAAGAAAATTAATTAGGTCATTTTGTTAAAAATGACTTAGTGACTTCTTAGACATGGATAATGTTCATTGGTGGCAGATTGAGAAAATCCAATAAATCTCCTTAGGGGGGTGGGTACGCTTGGGTTCAGAGGATGCGACATATCAACTAAGAATCGAGCTTGGCGAGCCTTACCCACTCCAAGCATGTGCAGAACATGTTGTTGCGAAAGGGATTTAAGATCAAAGATCCAAGAAGGATCTATATCAAAAGGGGAAAATTGAAGAACGAGCTGGCTCGGAGTTCAGTCAAGTGAAGCTAGCTAGGCTTAGATGAAAGGCCGAGATAGACTAGTTGGACTAGCTGAACTAGCTGGACGATCAACGCAAGATAGCTCGAAAGCGGTTTCGGAACTGAAAAGGTGTTCGGGTCCGAAGGGTCGCAAGTGCTCGAATGGTTGCGACCAAGAGACGTGATGTCTTGTGTTTTTGGCTCTTTTCGGGCTTCGTTTTCATTCATTTCTCGCTAGTTTAGGTTGCATTTAAAGTCCTTTAGGTTGCATTGCATGTCATATTTTTGTTTCAGGCGTGGAACCAAACCCAAGGCGGAAATCGGAACTCAAAGAGCAATTTAGAGCATAAAAGGAAGCTAAGTCCAAATCTGTCAACTCGTACCGGTCACTCCAGACCGAAACCCAAACCGGTCTAACATTCGCCACCCTTATACCGGTTATGCTTCACCGGTGCCTCATCCCGATCCTCAGAGACTCCACTCCAGAGAAATGGACCGGCCATGCCAGATCGATATCTAGACCGATCCGCAATCCGCAGATCTAGTACCGGCCAAGCACACCGGTACCCATATTGGTAGCCCATTCGCAACAACTAGACCGCCTAGGACTAAAATCCATCTATACCGTCCCCAATTGAGCCTCAACCCGATCTTGATCCCGGCTAGCCTCACACCGGTCTAATCCCACGGGGTGTGGGACCGGTCAGGCTTAATGAACCAACCAGTCTACTTGACCGGTCCAGTTATCCAGTTTTGAAAAAAGAGTATAAATAGAGGAGATTCCCTATTTCAAAGACCATCTCATCTTTTGTTTTCTTCTCTAGCTTTTCTTCCTTTCTTGAGAACAATTGGATCATTTTGAATGCTTGTGAATCTTGAGTTTATTATTATTTCAATCTTCTTTCTCGTCTCTTCTTTACCATTGAATCAATCATGGTGATGCATATCTCTCCCTTGAGAGTTTGTCCCAAAACCATGAGTGAGTAGTTACCCTACTATATTAGGGTGATTAAGGTTATTACTATGTTGCTTAGGGTTTAGATTGTTATGATTCTCACTTATATGGTGTGCTTAAAGCTAAAATAAGATTGATCACCTTCTTCTAGAATTTAGACAAATTATCGCCCGGAAGGTGTTCGATAAAATGTCCGAATGAATCTTTTAGGTGCTAAATGGGGCCTAACCAAGGGATTGTGCTAGGGTTGTTTAGTAGTTGTATGGACTAGAGTTTATTGCTCATGAATCATGTGTTTAGTCAATGGATTGTTCAAATGCATGATTGGTGAAGGGGTTTTCACCAAGGAATTGGGTTAACCTTCTTTAGATAGATCCTAGACTAAGAATTAGCATGAAATGTAAGAATGAGTAGCATAGTTGTAGTCTTGATCACCTGAGTCGTTTGTCATTTCTCAATCGCCTAGTTCTTCCTTATATTTTCATAAATCGTAATTGTTGACTTTTTGCTTGTTGAGTTGATCTTCTTATCTCATTGCCATCTTGTTTACGCTTTCAATAGATCTTGTTAGTGACAAAACAACCATCTATTATCAACCTAGACTTAATAATCTCTCCATAGAATTAGTGTATAATCAACCCCCGATTATGGTTTGATAAAACCCGAGTCATACTCAACCCACTATACTACATTGATAATCAGTATTTGGTCTCTCATTAGACAATAGTGACGAGGCTAAATACCAATATATCAAGATGCAAAGGAAAGGACGCATCCTTTCGCTCGATCCGAATACAACATTTCGGCTTAAACGAGGCATCATTTGATCCATATAAATACCAAGTCTCCGGTCTGATTTTGGGAATCGGTTATCCTTGGAATAAATATCGAAAATAACTCCGAATAAATCAAAAACACAAGGCGAATCGAAAGGAAATCATCAAGGTAGAAGAAGGCATCAGAATGGATCCTTCAACTGCCAAAGATACGGAGAAACAGAAGAGCATGACCAATGAAGATCTTAGCATGATCCTTCGGTTTATCCTATCAGTTTCATGATTAACTGTCGATAGCAAGCATCATGTTCCCTAACTGGATCGGGTTCCGTAGACTCGCCGATCTAGGGACTTAGGCCTAAGGCCAGTTCGATTATTATGTTCAGAAGAGTTGCACAAGAACTACGTCTTGGCCGGAATGGCTAGACGAAGTAGGGTAATCCCGGAGAGAATGCCAAGTCAGGAAATGCGAGGGTTGAGAAGATTGCGATCGGGAAACGGATGATCTGGTTTGAACAATATGGTTGTGACGAGGTTGGTGTGTTGGATCTGACGGTTCATTGTAGCACCAGTCGCATCTCTCGGGCCAGATTAAGTCTCGACCAAGCCAAAGTACTCACGACGAACCGCTTCCACTACAAGAAAACACGTGATTAACGACTACAAAGAACGATTCCAAAAGTAGTCGCAGATATTTGAGACTCATCGGCGAGTCAAGAGTAACTCCTCGACGAATACCGACGAACAGTGGCACATTAGTCGTAAACGAGCGAATCCACTGTCGTAGTCGCTAAATAACGACTATGTAACGACTCCTAGTCAGAAGTCGCAATTTTTTACGACTAATGAATGACTACAGACTGTAGTCGCAATCTTTTACGACTAAAGAGAAACTACTATGGAATGCGACGGATGGAAAGCGGCTTTCAAGTGAGACCTGATGCAATAGTCAGATACAGAGTTGCTCTTTCGCGACTCCATTAGCGACTACTCGGGTTTTAGAACCCCTAACCACTCTATAGTTGCTCTGGAGTAAAAAAAGAGCGACTCCAAAGTGACTTCATGTTCTATTTCAAGGTTATTTCACCATATCTTTAAATTAGAATCGCTATGGATCCTATATACTCTATTTGGTATCATAAAACTATTACTAAACTTCAATTATCTACTTTTAAAAAAGAATTGAATGGACCGAAATTGTCACATAAGTATAACATAAGCATTAAACTTAACAGAAAACCTTATTCATCCGAGTTGATCATAAATTGTTCTAATATTTATTTCATTCAAATTACATGGTTTTAAGAGTTTATATATTTGAAACTAAAGACGACTCAGTTGTTTTTAATTTGGTCAACAGTTTAAAAAAATACTTAAACCGAACAAATTATTAAGAAAAACAATAACACCTTATATAATTTGACTTGTATACAATTATCGAATTTGTAACATGGCTCACTGGTTCTTACCCCATACTCAGGTCCTCTCCTTTTCATAGGCAGGGTTCGAATCTGGGCACACGTTTTTATTTTTCGTATTTAGGGAGTCGCTCTGGAGTCACTCTTTTGCGATTGCACTAATTTGTAGTCGCTCTTTTGCGACTCCAGACCGACTATTCAGATACTAATATATTATAGTTCTGATGTAAAAGACCAATAATATAGCGGTGGTCTAGTGGTTAGAGCATGGGATGATGAATGAGCAGACCCGAATTTGATTCCCCCTAAGCGTATATTAATTGGTATTTATCTAGCGACGGCGGCGGTCCTCCGCCGGCAACGGTGACTGTGGTTGGTCCTCCTCCGGTGGCCGGTCCCCAACCGGTTGTCGGCCCTCCTATAGCGGCGGCCACTATTCAATTTCTTTTATACATCGTAGTCGCAAATTAGTCGCATTTTTTAGCGACTTCATTGACGAGTTGCACTTTAGTTGCAAAAATGAGCGATTATGTTACAACTACACTATATGTGCGACTGCTGACGCAGTCGCTATATGTAGTTGCAATTTAGCGACTCCGTCAGGCAGTCGCAGAAGGGTCTCAAAAGAGTGACTACTCAGTGAATATTCAAATTAGCGATGCAAAATTTGCGACTACTCGTTGGATTCACTCTTTAGTCGCACTAACACTGTTTGCGACTAAAGAGTGACTCATATTGTAGTCGCTAAACGCATGTTTTCTTGTAGTGAGCGTCGAAGCAAAACCAGGCGGTAGGCAACCTAGGCGTTCTGGATGCGGACTGGTAAGGTGAGAAGGAAATGACTTAACTGATCTAGCGTGTTGATCGAACATATCATACGTGAAAGACATTCTTGACTAAAGTCGACTCATTAAGGGAAAAAGGGCGGATCGGTCGTGTACTGATCCGTTCACGGGATTGGAAACAATCGGATGTTTGGGGAAAACTAGGTTAATCACTTAGAACGAACCAATTCATATTCTGCATGAAACGAACCACATTCACTAAGTTATCTTGGATTACTTATGTTTGTTTAATGTTTCAGAATCCGGAAGTGATCGTGGGAAAGGATCGGCCGAGTGAAGTCTTGGAAGTCAAAAAGATGGGTGATGGGGATAGACTGATTTTAGGATCGAACTTTGTAATAGCCTATAGAGCAAAAATCTCATTGTATCGAATCCTATTTGTTCATAAATAAAGTATCAGTTTATCTTATATCGGTTTTGAACAAAGGCTTAAAACGGGTTGAATGGCTAAATAATGGTTCGAAAAAAAGGGTACTACATGTTAAAGAGAAGGTTTCACTCGGCAACGTGGTTGATTGTAACAAGGTTTCTCTCGCAGAGTGAAAAGATTATAGTAAAATCAAGAAAGACAAAGAGCAATGGGGTATACAAAATCGAGCATCTATCGAACCCCATAAGTGCACCTAGTCTATCCAATCTTTCCTATGTCTAAATCTCAACACCAATTCTTTTTCTTCTACCTTAAGGGATCCTTTTCCTTTCTTTGCTTAGACTCTTTTCTTCATTCCATTTCATTCTCTTCTTTTCTTCTTTGTGCAAGCCTTATTTCATAGGAGTTTTATCATTTAATTTCTTCACTTCTTTTCATCAAGAATCTATCTATTCTTTTCTTCTTTCCTTTTTTTATCATCCCTTAAGGTTTCTCATTCATTCTTTGGCGATCTTCTTTCCTTTTCTCAATCTTTCAACATTTTCTTTCATTTTCCCAATCTTTCAACCTTTTCATTCTTTTTCATTCCAATCCAATGTTGAAGCAATACATCAAGATAAGAACTTTCCAACTTAAGCTACACATAACTCGAATAGACCAAGTCCTAGAGATACCCAAGCGTTTTTCATTCCATTTCAATGCCTAAACTACCTAAGCTTCCTGGATAGATGCTCTCAAATGTCGCTCTCTATACTTGCAAGATTTTACAAAATCATCAACCACTAAATCATAGACAATGAGAACTCACATGTGTTTGGGTCGGGGGAGATTTGGGTGAGAAGGAATCATCCTAAAAGTGAGGATGGCCAAGCCGGGCTAATAGTGATTCGGTTAATGAAGCCCGAACTCGTTGCTCAAAATGGTAAAAGCCATGAAACACAAGAGAATGAGATTGATCATGTTAATTAAGAATTCAAATTAAAGTCCAATATCATGAAAGCAACAATAGACTAGCAAGTTTCAACAACCAATGACAAAGCTTTTTAGGTATCGAGGTCCAAAGCTATAAACTCCAAGACGCTTCGAGACTGCTAAGCTAGAATCGATGCTCGGGAATCCTAGGTGCTTCGGTTCTCTTTTGAAAAACGAGTGCAATGCAACATATAAGAGACTTAATTCTATAGTAGAATGTAATGCAACTATATGACAAACCCGAATGAAAACAAATCTTTTTGAGTTTTTATGAAATATTTCGATTTTTTTGGTTTTTTTTTGTAAAAACATAGATATTAACAATGCAAAATGAAACTCGAATGAAACAAAACTAGCAAACGACATTAGATCAAAGGTGGTTCCTCCCCCAAACTTAAATCACACAGTCTCTGTGGGATACAAATTTGGAGAAAGTACCGAAAATAAAGAAAACAAAATGTGCTTATTTACAAAGGTGGTGGAGCGGCACCTACATATAGCGGGAGTTTGGATCGAACTCGTCCTCGGAGTTGAAAGAAGGAAGGCGCCGGTATAAGCTTTTGTATCAGACAAATAGCTATATCGGTATATACTGACTGGTACCGATCTGGTGCAGTCATACCGGATTCCCGTATCGATCCTCTTTCTCTTGAAGACTTTAAAACCTGTAGAATCCAAACACTCAAACAAGAACCAAACATCCAAATGATCAGTTCAAAACAAAAACAATGGAAATTTAAAAGCAAAAGAATTTTTTTTTTTTGGAAACTGATACCGGTCAAAACAAAAACCTGACCGATACTGTTCATCCGGCAAATTTTTTGGAAACATCCCCGGTCAGATTTTGGCCAGTACATATTCTCATGATGGATACCGGTCAAATATGACCGGTATGACACCCAAGAATCTTCATTTTTGCCTTGAAACCACTCAAGAACTCCAAAATTAAAGCACTCAAGCAATCCCAACCATTAGGGTACCAGAATCAAACATAAAAACAATAAACAAACTAATTAAAAAGGATATGTACAAGGATACCATGGGACTTCCTCCCAAGTGAGCTTGTTTTAAGTCTCTTAGCTTGACTTTATGTTCCTCCTCAAGGTGGTTTGAAGCCCTTCTCAAACGTGGTGAATTTTTTTTTAAGCTCCTCAATGATCATGAGATTAGTGGCGTTCTAGGCTTCAAGACTCCCAATCGTTTTCAGCATTGCTCTCTTGAGCTCAATCCACTCTTCATCCATACTAGACTTACCATTGCTAGTCTTTTGCTCAACCTCGGTTCCACTCGAGTCATTTCCAACTGGTTCCTCCAAGTGCTCATCAGGTGGATCATCTACAATCTCTGCATACAAGGCATGACCAGTTAAGGCGGCCTTCTTTCCTATCATCGTGGTGCAATACTCTCGGATGCGGTTCTTCCTTAGATGTAGACTAACAATGCCTTCCTTGTCATCAATGATCGCCCCTGCAGTTGCCAGAAATGGTCTTCCCAAGATGATCGGTTTATTAGGCTCCCCTTTCATTTCCAAAACCACAAAGTCTGTCGGAATTTTGTCTTTCCTTATCCTTACTGCGAAATCCTTCAGCATTCCTATCGGCTTCTTCACACATCCATCAGCTAGTCTCAGACATATCCTGCAAGGTTCAAAGGAAACAAAGTCAAGTTTCTTAGCAATCTTTAGTGGCATGATGCTGACGGTTGCACCTAAATCACAAAAGCAATTATTATAATGAATGGATCATAAGGTACAAGGGAGAGTGAAACTCCTTGGATCACCACGTTTGACTGGCCCATATGTGATAGGAGGAGTATTGTCGAGCTTCTCGGTGGGTGCCTTCAAGTCTTCATCGGGTAGATCAACCACAGTAAAAGTTTGGTCATTGATGGTGGCTCTCTTCATCATTGGGTGCTCCCTCATTTGTTCATCAAACCGAGCTTTATACTCCTTAATGAGTGTTTCTTTGTGGCGACCGGGAAATAGGAACTTAGGCACATAGGGAGGCGGTTCATATTTTGGAGCTTTTGGAGAGGCATCCTCTCACTATCAACT
>OVAO01002340.1:0-12954 GCA_900406285.1 Biscutella auriculata
ATCTCGTTGTAAGGAACCTTGCTTTATATTTATGAATCAAATCTCTGCTTTTTATTTGCTTGCTTTAATTATGAGTTGTGAGTAGTTCCCCTTAGGTGATAAGTTAGGTTAAATCAGGGCGCCGAGTCTCTAGATCTGGTGTCCCGGGGTTTAGAACTACAAGTATATTATGCAATAAGGTGCTCTTAAGGCTTGACTACAGGTCGGCCGGCTCAGTCATGATCTAAAGAAAGCTTCTAAACCCTAAATGGGATAGTTAGCTTTTAGTTAGACTTTATTCAGTTCTAGATAATATTCTTNTAGCATGTTAGGATACAGTTTAGGATGGGCTATGGGAAAATGATTGCTTCGGGTTTTCCTAAAGCGTTTGAACACGAGAGTGCGGTGTTAGGGAAATCCCGAGAGAGGTCCTTCATGCGAGAGTGGCTGGGCCCATATTTATTTCCTTAGACCTAGGATAAGATTAAAACCGGAGCATCTAAAACTAGGACCTACTGCCTGAAATTTGTTTGCCTGAGCAATTGCCTATCTTGTCTTTAATAGTTTATCTTTGTTTAATCCCTCGTTTTAATTGCTTGCTTATGGTCACTTGCTCTTGCTACAATCAATCGACTGCTTTAACATGATTTTNCGGATTTTTAGTGACAGACATAAAATCCTGCTTAGATCTAGAATTCACTGATATAGTCTGTTGTCTCTAGTAAAACCTCCCGATTTGGTTCGATATATACCCTCATCTTTATTTCATAAACGGTTTCTTTTCCTCTGCTCTACTCATCTATAGTAGCAGTAAGCGGTCTAAAAACCTGTTTATCAGTGGTCAACCAGCGACATGCCAGGGATAGACCCTAAGGTAGCATGCCACGAGTTCAACGTCGACCCAACGTTCAAACTAGCGAGGCAAAAGAGATGAAAGTTGGGTAACGAGAAAGTCCAGGTTGTGAACGACGAGGTGGTGAGACTCCTTAAATTGGGATCAATTTGCGAAGTGCAATACCCGAGTGGTTGGCGAACCCCCTCGTGGTAAAAAAGAAGAATGGGAAGTGGAGAGTCTGCGCCGACTTCACGGATCTCAACAAGGCATGCCCGAAGGACAATTTCCCTCTTATGCACATAGACCGCCTAGTAGAAGCAACGACGGGGAACAAACTCCTCTCGTTCATGGATGCATTCTCAGGGTACAACCAAATCTCCCTGAACCCGAATGACTGCGAGAAGACGTCATTCATCACAAACAAATGTCGTTCGGATTGAAAAATGTCAGAGCCACCTATCAACGTCTTGTCAACAAGATGTTCGAGCAACAAATTGGGAGAACGATGGAAGTGCATATCGACGATATGCTCGTCAAATCGTACAAGGAATCAGACCACATAACCCACCTCGGCGAGAGTTTCCAGATCATGAGAAAGTATATCATGAAGTTCAATCCAACGAAGTGCACGTTCGCGGTAACCATATACGAGTTATTGGGATACGTGGTCACGAAACGAGGAATCAAAACCAACCCGAAGCAGATCGCGACCATCACCTCGTTGCCATCGCCTAGAAGTGCGAATGAGGTACAACATTTAACAGGAAGGATCGCCGCTTTCAATCAGTTCATTTCAAGGTCAAGAGACAAGTGTCTCCCGTTTATCAACTCCTCCGGATAAACAAAAAGTTTGAGTGGAATGAGCAATGCGAGACAACATTCAAGCAACTTAAGGAGTACCTATCGACCGCTCCAATATTAGAAAACCTAAGGAAGGTGAGATGTTATTTCTGTATATCACCACAACCGAAGCAGCCGTCAGCAGGGTGCTTATGAAAGAGGATCGAGGTGAGCAGAGACTGATCTTCTACGTCAGCAAAAGCTTGAACAAAGTCGAATCTTGCTACCCGACGCTAGAAAAGTTGGCACTCGCAATAATCATCTCGGCCCGAAAGCTGCGACCGTACTTCCAATCTCATTCGGTCACCATACTCACCAACCAACCAATCCGAACAGTGCTGCACAGCCCGAACCAATCGGGGCGGCTAGCCAAGTGGGCAATAGAGTTGAGCGAATACGATATCGAGTATAAGGCCAGAACCAGCGCTAAGGCTCAGGTACTAGTAGATTTCATCATTGAGATCCCTCCTGACGAAGGAAAAAGAGATGAGTCGGGAGGCAAATAGACCTTACATGCGGACGGTTCATCCTCGAGCCAAGGATCAGGGGTTGGTATACGACTCACCTCAACGACAGGAGAAATCTTAGAGCAGTCTTTCAGGCTCAGATTCCCGACCTCGAACAATGAAGCCGAATATGAGGCACTCGTAGCGGTAATTCGTCTAGCCAAAGAGATCGGAGCAGAGAGGCTCCAAGCTTACTGTGACTCGCAGCTCGTAAACAACCAGTTCAACGGAGAATACGAAGGAAAGAATGAAAGAATGGATGCTTACCTCAAGGTACTTAAGCAATTGGCTGGGGGATTGAAAGATTTCATCATCTCAAAGATTCCACGAAGTGAGAACGCGTAGGTCGACGCCCTCGCAGCGTTGGCCTCGCCCTCAGACCCCGATTTAAGAAGAGTAATACCAGTCGAAAGCGTAGACAATCCGAGCAACGAGTTCCCAAAAGGAATCTGCGTCATCTTCGAAGCGGATAATCAAGCGGAGCCGATGGTCACCAGCGAGCCCACCTCCAAGGAAGTGGAGGATTGGATAAAAGAGATTATCGACTACATAAGAGAGGGAAATACGCCCGAGGGAAAATGGGAAGCGAGATAGCTCATAGCTAGAAGCGCCCGCTACACTATAGTCCGTGAGAAACTATTCTGATGGAGCGCATCGAGGATCTTGTTAAGGTGCATTAGCGACAATGAGATTGATCGAGTAATCGAAGAAACACACGTAGGAGCCGGAGGCAATCATTCCGGAGAACGAGCATTGACAGTCTTAGTAAAAAGGTAGGGCCATTACTAGCCAACACTGCTGAAGGTTGGTGCAAGTTACGTAGCCCGCTGCAAAAAATGCCAACGTCACGCTCTGATGATCAACCTACTCTCCGAGATACTATCTACAATAACTCAACCATACCCGTTCATGAGATCAGCAATGGACATTGTCGGTCCTCTGCCAATATTAGAGCAAAAGAGGTTTATGCTTATCATGACCGACTATTTTTCGAAGTGGGTGGAGGCAGATGTTTATGCCAACATCAAAGACTCGGACGTAGTAATTTTTTTATGGAAAAACATAATATGCAGGCACGGATTACCATACGGGATCGTTGTAGATAATGGATCGCAGTTCATCTCGGCGAAGTTTGAAAATTTTTGTGGTAAGTGGAAGATTAGACTGAACAAATCCACACCACGCTACCCTCAAGGAAACGGACAAGCTGAAGATACAAACCAGACTATCATCGACGGACTAAAGAAACGCTTAGACAACAAAAAGGGAAAATGGGCAGAAGAGCTCGACAGAGTACTCTGGTCACACTGAATGTCCCCGCGAGCAGGCACCGGTAAGACACTGTTCTCCATATCTCATGGCTTAGAAACGATGGCCCCATCGGAGGTCAATGTCGATAGCCTCCGGAGGATGACTCTAACAGTCAACGAAAAACTCAACGACGAAATGCTCACTGAGAATCTCAACCTAATCGAAGAACACCGTTGCCAAGCTCTCCTAAGATTATAAAACTATCAGCAATCGGCCGCCGGTTACTATAACAAAAAAAGTAAGAGGGCGAAGCTTCGATGTAGGAGATCCCATACTCCGAAAAGTCTTCGAGAATACTGCAGAAGAGAAAGCAGGAAAGTTAGGAGCAAACTGGGAAGAAACCTACTCAATGACCAAGGTCGTTAGACTAGGCGTCTACGAACTCGCGACCATCGACATCGAGCCTGTCCCGCGATTGTGGAACTCGACAAATCTAAGGAGGTACAATTGTTAGAGGGATACGCGAGGCGCAAACCCCCATTTTCCTTTAGTTCGTCCTTTTTCATATACATATATACGCCCACCCTTATCGGGCTAAGTACTAGAAGTACCTAAGATGAACTACGAATGGTTTGATCCCTTTATCAAGGGGTACGTAGGCAGCCCCCTTTCGCATGTGAAAGTTGGGGCACAACTATATCTTTAAATAAATATTAAATCGAGTCAAAAGAAAACTCATTTAATCGAGACAAACCTAAGGCCGAATAGAATCTCACAAAGCAAAGGCCGAGTAAAACCCTCAGATATAAGCCAAGGTCAAGAGAACCTCGCAAAAGCCAAGGTCAAATGGAACCTCGCAGAAGCTGAGGTCAAGCAGAACCTCGCAAAAGCCAATGTCATACGAAACCTTGTGCCGTTTGAGTAGGAGCTCTAAGAAAAAGACTCGCTTAAACGGAATTAGAAAAGCCGAGTTTTTACAAAAACTCTCACTCCGAGAGTCGTCGTCCTGCGGTGGTTGTGATCGTTGAACCTGCTGAGAAGGACCCTGATACTGGTATTGCGGCTGGTAGTGCTGGTTGTGTTGTTGTTGACACGGCTGGTATTGGGCAGGGACATGTTGATTGTACCGTTGCTGGTACGCCTATTGCTCTTGGGGAGTCGACCATGGTCCATTTGGCGTCCAATATGTGTTGGGGTGACGTCCGAGCTGGTAGTTATTGCCCCCGCGACCCCGTCCTCGTCGACCACCTTGGTTGTTAATACGTGCGGTTTGTTGCTGAGGTCGGGGAGGTTCCTGGTTGACACTCGGCTCAGAGACCGCAAGGGCAGCTGGAGACGACGGGTGATCAGTGTGAGCGGGAGTAGCTTGGACGTTGTTCTGAGTGAGAAGACGTGATTCCTCCAGAGCCACCATATTGCGCGCGACTTCGAAGGAGGGAAAAGGGTCCTTGTGCCTGATCACATTGTGTATGTGATCGAACTTAGCGCCGAGACCGTTGAGGAGATAGGTCACGAGCGTGCTGTCCGATACTGGAGAGTCGAGATTGGCTAGGAGACCTGCTGTTGATTTGAGCTTCTGAGCATACATTTGAATGGTCCAGTCGCCTATCTTCATGGCTCTTATCTTCGAATCGAGCTACAACACACGAGACTCTTTGTTAATGCGGAAGTGGTTCTCGATTTTGAGCCATGCATCACGTGCAGTATTAGCTTCAAGGGCGAGGTCGAGTATGGGGTCTTTCACGGTGTTGTAGATCCATTTTTTAACCACTGCATCCTTTTCAAGCCAGTCATCAATTTCTGAAACGGGAGGTGCTGTTCCATCAACGTGTTATAGGGTTTTGAAAGCTCTACAGTAATTAAGAAACAGTTTCTTCCAACGGTTGTAGTTGTAGGCATCTAGGTCTAGGGTTACAGGAATTATAGTTTTGAGTCCAGTAACCCCAAAGGCACGATTCTGATCATCGGCCATGATAGATGCAACGAGAGATAGCGAGCGGGTGGTGAGAAAGAAGAAGAGAAGATGAACACGTGAAGGAAGTGTTATGAAAAGGAGAAAGCGTGAATGATCACGTAGAAGAAGAGAGGGAGAGAGTGAGAGATCACGTGAGAGAAAAAAAATTAGGTTTTAGAGGTCACAGATGACGGCTCTTGATACCATGTTATTTGATGTAAATCCCTTGAGAGTTTGTATATTCATGAGTCCTTTAAATAGGAATGTGATTACAAAATATATGAGAATAAACTCTAGGTTAACATGAGAATATTCTAAAATAAAAAGGAACAAATTTCCTTATTCTTTCATTAAGAACAATAACCTCGTCTCACTTCATAACAAAATGTTAGGTTATGTTGACCATAAAAAGTAAAATGTTATGATTATAGCCGTGTTCGTTTACGCATCGCTCAGCGGTAGCGATAGATAAAAAAAAATGAACAGTGGTTAAGAACAAATAATAATCAGGTAATATAATTAAGCATATCGCTGAGCGACAGCGTTAAATTATTTATTCATGATAAATGTCGCTAGAAATAGTGGCGTTCATATTTAACAGTAAAACCAACCTAAGTGATTGCTGCTAACGATAGTTTTTAATTATATCATGAATATTTTATATTTTATCATATGTATTTTTTCAGGTGCTATCGTTAACGAGCTACAGGTAAACGAACACGCCTTATATCATATATTATTCAGCGGTGGTGAATTTTAGCAGCTTCATGTCTCCATTTCTCTATCATGTTTGAAGAGGCAGATACATAAGTAATGGAGGTGAGAAAGGAACAAAAAAGGAAAGAAGATGATAGTACAAACAATGGTCCTAATATATTAGTTTCTTCTGTCTCAAGGACTTTGAAAGAAAAAACAAAAGTTCCTTGGAACTTGTATTAAAAAACACTATCTTGGTACCTACTTACTTCCAGTTTAGTTCACGGTGAGCTTTTTCAGTAGAGACATAGACTATCTCTGGATCACCTACTCTCCTTCCAACGGTCACCATAGAGTTTTATGTACACATGATTCCTAACTATTAAGTTGATGTTGATATAAAGAGTAAACATCAACCATAGTAGAATTTTGTGATCTTACCATTCGAGAAGCTTTTTCAAATGCATTGACCATTTCTAAGACCGTTGTTCCTTTTCCAGTTCTTGCATATATATAGGCAGATATACGTATCGTCAAGATAAGGAGCAATTTGAGAAAACACAAAAGTCAACCAAAAAGTCAATGAAACCGAATAAACTTGAAATCAAAGATAAACTAAGCAAATGAGCAATGGCAAACGACTCGGGTGTTCAAGACTACAACTATGCTACTCATTTCTATCATTAAAATGTTAATTTTTAGTCTAAGATCTATCTAAAGAACGTTAACCCAATCCCTTGGTGAAAACCCCTTCAACAGTCATGCATTTGTACAGTCCCTTGACTAAACACATGATTCATGACCAATAAGATCTAATCTATACAACTACTAAGCAACCCTAGCACAATCCCTTGGTTAGGTCTCATCTAGCATACATTTGGTTCTTTCAAGAATTTCATCGAACATTTTTCGGGCATAAAACACTTATTATCATGATTAAGTTAATTACTCCTAATCAAGCCTTAAACACACCAAATACATGAAGATAATAGTAATCTAAGTCCTAAGCAACATAATCTAAGCCCTAATAACCCTAATCTACCAAGCCATTCACTTGGAAAGAAAAGTACTCACTAATCATGGTTCTAAAACCAAAGCTATCAATTGATAAAATCATACAAGAAGAAGATGAAGAAAGAAATGCAATTACTAAGAAAGTTATTACAAGAGTTTTAAAGTTTCAAAAGAGAATAAATAGAGTTCTAGAGAAGAGAAAATAAAACATAGAAGAAGAAAAACCAAGCCTCCCTTCAAAATAGGGATTTGAGAGTATTTATAGTCTCTTAAAAATAGGATTCGGGAGCCGGTATGAAACCAGTGCTGGTTTGACGTTGACCGGTATGAAACTTGCATTGGTTTGACGCTGAAATTGTACCGGTCATGTGCTTGACCGGTATGGTGACCGGGCACAAACGCACGGAAGGGCGAGCGGTCATGGTACAGGTCGGGCAAAGACCGGTATGAAACTGACATCGGTTTGATGTTGAAGTTGGTACCGGTTTGGCTGAACGGTCTGGTTTGATGTTGAAAATGTGGACTTGTCATTTTTGCTCTAAAATACTCCAATTTGATACCGAACGATCCATTTTAAGGTATAGCTTGATTCCACACCTGAACATGGTTAAAACATGCAAATGCAACCTAAGCGACTCTAAATGCAATCTAAACTAATGAAAAATGAATGAAAACGAATTCTAAAAACGGTTAAAAACATAACATATCAACTCCTCCAAACTTAACCCTTGCTTGTCCTCAAGCTAGGCAAAAGTTGAGTAAAGAATAGAGGTTTGAAAACAAATCGGGAATCAGATCAGCGGGTTATAAGTAAGGTAAAGTAAGCAATCTTATCAAGACATGGAAGAGTGCTCCGCGACTAATAGCATCAAACAATCAAGCGCTCAATCACTAATGCAAACAAGACTATCAGCACAAAGCACTATGTTGCCAATTATAGAAGGAACTAGTCTAGGCTATAGCAATTCAACATATTCCCTACTCGTCACCCTTTTTCAGAACTTTCAGGTTTCAAGCCGCTTCAGGTCCCTTTCCCATCTCATTTCCTTATTACTCAAGATTGGGCTCTTTGGCCTCTTTCTTTTTTCTTTTCCTTTTCTGTGAGTGGTAACCTCAGCTCCCAAATCTTCTTGGGTATCATTTTTTAAAAGTTGGATCACCTACTCGATATGGTGTGATAGGTGGAGTGTGAGACATGAGTTTTTAACCCCAGACGCCCATCTCCTTTATCACAGCTCCACAGCAGGTTGAGTGATATCCAAAGAGTGGTTATGCACCCAGGAGCCAATCCCCTTACTGCGGACTTCGTGGCATTCGAACAAACGCTTAAGCAGTTAAGCCTTCAGACGCATATTCTCCTTTCACGGTGAATGATCTTAGCTCTCAAATCTTCTTGGGTATCATTTTTTTAAAGTTAGACCTCTTTATTCTCAAAAATTTTCTTTCTTTTTATTTTTATTTTCTTTTTCTTTTCTTTAAGCTTTTGGGAAGAGAGGGGGAACCTTATGTTACCATATAGTCCAAATCATTATGAGAAAGAGCTAATTTCGATGCATAAGTAAGCAATTAGGAGGGAACAACATATCATGAATAACCATTTAGCGTGTTTCCCTCTAAACATGCTTTCTAAGGATACCCGACAAGGCTACACAAACTTTGAGGAAAACCCAAAATCTTCACTTATTCCCTATGCAAAATGGTTCTAGACTCAATCCTAAAAGAATGTAATTCTTTTTTGGTTTTTGAAGTTTTTCGATTTATTTGGTTTTTTGAAACATAGATATTAACAATGCAAAATGACTTGATCAAAGAAAACAAAAAAAAACAAAGCAAAAAAGATTAGCAAAAGGTGGTTCCTCTCCCAAACTTAAATCACACAGTCTCTGTGAGATCCAAGTAAGGAGAAAGAACCGAAAACAAGGGAAGACAAAAATATGCATATTTACAAAGGTGCGGAATTCTTACCTCGTATCGGTCAGGTTGACCGGTATGCAGTCCGGGATGCGTCTCACGAATGATGGATTGGTGTGGAGCATGACCGAGATGAGTTTACCGGAATGAGTCTTCGGGAATCGGCACCGGTCTGGGTCTCCACCAATGGAGATCTTGACACCTAAAAGTCCAATAACTTGGTAGTCTTGAAACGTCTTTAAGTTTAATGCATTTGATCTTGACACCTAAAAGCTTTGTCATTTGTTGTTGAATCTTGCTAGACTATTGTTTCTTCCATGATATTGGACTTTAATTTGAATTATCAATTAGCATGATCAACCTCATTCTCTTGTGTTTCATGGCGTTTTCCATTTTGAGCAACGAGTTCGGGCCCTTTTAGCCAAAACACCTTTGGTCCGGCTTGGTCATCTCCACTTTTGGGATGATTCCCTCTCACCCGAAGCTCCCCCAACCCAAACACATGTGAGTTCTCATTGTCCTTTACTTAAGTGATTGCTTGATTTTGTAAAATCTTGCAAGTATAGAGAGCGACATTTGAGAGCATCTATCCGGGTAGCTAAGGTAGATTAGGCATCGGAATGGAATGAAAAATGTTTGGGTATCTCTAGGACTTGGTTTGTATGAGTTATGGGTAGCCTAAGTTGGAAAATTGCCTATGAAGATGGATTACTTGAAAGTTGGAATGGATTGAAAAAGAAATGAAAGTTAGAAAGGATTTGGGGAAGGAATGAAAGCCACCAAGGTATGAAAAGAAAAGATTTCTCAAGGGATAGTCAAAAAGAAAAAGGAATGAAAAGGCTCATTGTGAATCAATGCTAAGAAATCAATGGTAAGCTCCCATGAATAAGGCTAGTGCAAAGAATAAAAAGAAGCAAAAAGGATGTGAATAAATGAAGATAGCCATGGAGTATTGATGCAAAAGAAAGTGTCTATGCCAAAAAGAAGAAAAGATCCCAAAGGAAAGCAAAGGAAAATAATTGGTGTTGAAGCTTAGAAATAGGAAGAATCGGGTAGACTAGGAATGTTTATGGGGTTCGATAGATGCTCAATTATGTATGCCCCATTGCTCTTTGTCTTGCTTGATTTTACCATAATCCCTTCACTCCGCGAGAAAAACCTTGTTACAATCGACCTCATTGCCGTGAGTAAACTTCTCTTTTGCATGGAGTCCCCTTCCTTCCGAACCAAATGAAACCTCGAGAATGTAACCGATCATGTTCCACCTTTGCTAATTGAATGTAGGGAAGTAGCATAGGATAATTAAGAGGATCGCCATGCTTAGTAATAACGGTTTATGGTGATATTGCTTAGATGATGAGACAAGTATTTATACTAAGTTAGAGACGCTCTCATCGTGGGTTTTTAGCTGTCAAGTTCTCGTTTTTCAAACCTCTTCTCATTCTTTTGAACTTGTTTGTTTGAGAGAAAACAAAAGATAAGTTTGGGAAGTTGATATACCTCGTTTTTAGTCGGTTTTTAGATTAGATTTCATTCGTTTATTGTTAGTTTAGGTTGCATTTAGAGTCTATTAGGTTGCATTGCATGTCTTTTTCATATTTCAGGTGTGGAAACCTACTTAGGCGCATTTGGAGTCATTTGGAGCCCTTTGGAGCATTTGGGAGCTCATGCTCTGTTTTCAGAGAAGCATACCGGTCAGATGGACCGGTACCGTGACCGGTCCGCAGTTCGCTATCCTCAGACCGGTCAGCCTTGACCGGTCCACTCCTCTCCCCATCCCAGCCTATTCATCTCGTAGAGTTGTACCGGTCAGCTTGACCGGTACTTTAACCGTTCCACTATCCGCATTTGATGGATCGACCAGACTCAGCCCATTCTTGTTTCCCCGAGGCTCATTCTGAGGTACGGACCGGTCAGGCTTGACCGGTCCACGATCCTGACAACGCAGAACGGTGTGCGGATTGGTCAGCCTTGACCGGTCCAGGTGGTCCAGCGAAGCAACTTTGTAGGGCAACCTTTCTATTCTAAGAGAGACTATATATATGTTTTTCTAAACCAATTTCTCATAACTTTTTCTCTCCAGCTCTTTCTTTGTTCTTGAATGCTATTGTTGAATCTTGAGATTTCTTAGTAAGAGTTTACTATTTTGTTTAAGATTCTTCTTAATCTTCTTTTCTTAATCATGATTAGCTTAATCTTTTCTATGCTTATGTTTGTTATGGCTATTAGTGAGTAGTTTTCTATTAGGTGATTGGAATGGTAGATTAGGGTGATTGTGTGAGATTGAGTTGCTTAGGACTTAGATATCATTGATCTTCACATGTTTAAGGAACTTAATGCTTGATTAGAAGTAGCTAACTTAATCATGATGATAGGTAGGTTCATGCCCGGAAGGTGTTAGTGAAAATGCTTGAATGAGTTAGACATGTGTTAAATGAGGCTTAACCAAGGAATTGTGTTAAGATTGTTTAGTAGTTGTATGGGCTAATGTTTAATGCTTGCTAATTGTGAGTTTAGTCAAGGGATTGTTCACTCTTGCAATTAGTAAAGGGGTTTTCACCAAGGGATTGGGTTAATCTATTTTAGATAGATCCTAGACTAAGGATTAACATTTATATGATAGAAATGAGTAGCTTGATCAATGCCAACATCACCTGAAATTAATTGCCATTCCAATTGCTTAGTTTATCTTTTGTTGTCTTCAATCTTTGATCATTGCTAGTGTTATTTGTTATTGCAATTAGTAGAATATTATTGTTCTCATTAGTATGGCTATTGTTGGTGACAAACAAACCCATCTTATTTACCAAAACTTAGTAGTCTCTACATAGATTTAGTGAGTAATCAACCCCCGTTTTGGTCCGATAAACCCCGGGTCAACAACCCATCATACTACATTGACTAGTAGTCTTTGCTCTCCATTAGTCTATAGTGTGAGGGTAAATACCTACCAATCAAATGGTGTCGTTGACAAGTAAAGAAAGCTCGCCGGGAAGCGAAGCAGCTTAGGGAAGAAGCGAGGAGAAGGGACGAGATCAATGAAGATAAATTCAAGTAACTAGCCAACTTCATCACAAGCCGAGCTTCTTGCTCGGGAGAAGGTAGTACTCAATTCTTTGATCCTACTTTCACTTATGGTAGACGTTCTGCTAGTTTTGCAGAGACATCGGGAGCCTCTTCTCAGCAGCCGCCCCGGACTAGACGGCCAATTGCTTCTCCGCCTCCAGTGGACTCTGATAATAAGTATCTAGAATTCGACTCCGATGAGGAGTTCGACCCACCCGCCCGCTACATGTAGGTGCGTTTCCACACTTTTTGTACATATGCATCTTTTCTTTCTTTCGCTTTTCAGTTTCTTCTTCTTTTTTGGATTACACCGAGACGGTGTGATTTAAGTTTGGGGGAGGAATCACTTTCTTGCTAATGTGATCTTCTTTGTTTTGTTTTTCTTTCATTGAGTCTTTTTGCATTGTAAATATCCGAAATTTTTTTGTTTTTCATTCTGTTTTCACTCGGGTTTTGCATATAGGATTGCATTGCACTTAGATTAGGATTGAGTCCCATATAGATTGCATTTCACTCGTTTTTCAAAAGAGAACTGAAACACCGAGATTCCCCGATCATCGATTCTAACTTGGTAGTCTTGAAACGTCTTGAAGTCTATTGCATTTGATCTTAACGTCTAAAAGCTTTGTCATTGGTTGTTGAATCTTGCTAGACTATTGTTGCTTCCACGATATTGGACTTTAATTTGAATTCTCAATTAGCATGATCAATCTCATTCTCTTGTGTTTCATGGCTTTTTCCATTTAGAGCAACGAGTTCGGGCCCTTTTAGCCGAAACACATTTGGCCCGGCTTGGTCATCTCCACTTTTGGGAGTATTCCCTCTCACTCGAAGCTCCCCCAACTCAAACACATGTGAGTTCTCATTGTCTTTTACTTAAGTGATTGCTTGATTTTGTAAAA
>OVAO01002341.1:0-12953 GCA_900406285.1 Biscutella auriculata
CAAAATATCTACTAATATGGTTTATAATTAGAATTATTTCGATATTTGGTTTGGTATGATACATTGATTTTACTACTTAAATAGTACTAGTATTTTCCCCCTACCATGTACGGGCATTATGCTAATATATATAAAAATATTTTTTTATAAACTGCATAATATTTCCAAGATGTTGAGCTAATTTTTTTCAATTTAAAGGATGTTTTAATTTTTAATACAAAATTAATTATTTTTTTCAATTTTATAATTATTTAGATAATGTATTTGATTGGTTAATTAATGATTTTTTAATTTTGAAAAAATAAAAAATATAATAGGTATAGAAAAAAATATTGTTATAGTGTTTATTGATCCAAAATATTTAATATTAAAATATTAATAACTATTAATATAAAGTTAACTGAAAATATGAATCAAACTTGAGTAAGAAAATAATAATACAATTAAAATTAATTTGAAAAGTATGGTTATAATTAAGGCAGAAAATTGGATATCTATAATATATATCGGTAGATATTATAAGTATTTAATCTATAATGTAAACATTATGTAGTTGGCAAAAAAAAACGGATTCTAGCGTGATTTTTGATATTATTTTTTAAATTAATATTATATAATATAATTATAATATCAAAAATAAAAATAATAAAAACTATAAAATTTGTATTGAATATAAAAATGTATAAATCTTGTTAACGATTCAAGTATATGAAAAAATTGAGAAATTTTCAAATATGTTATTTTTGTCCCACGTTTGTGTAATTAGACTTTTAATATTCATTTTGGGAATCTATGTTTTATTTTTGTGATATTTAACTTTAGCCCTGATTTAAATTTGAAAATGTTGTTTAATATTCGTCATTTTTTAATTAATTAAATAAGTAAACCAAGACATAACCATCCTATCCGAAATTAAACCTAAAAATCGAACCAGAATTTCAATTTTCTTGGTTCAACACAAATAACTGTTTGGTTTTTTCTTATTAGATCATTTTTTTGTTCTCATTCTCTCTCCACAAATAATTGTCTCGTTCGCCGCCGCAACTTCTTACAGACAATGTTTGAACTCCTCTACCGGAAGTCCTCTTTGCCGCCGAACGTTTGATATTAGATTGTTTGATTTGTTAACCATGTGCATGTGTGTTTGTTCGATTTCGAATGATTATTTTAAGGTTTTCGGATTTTTAACGGTTTCGAATTTTAAGGGTTTTGCGATATTTGGTTATTGGTTTCATCGCGACAATTTTGCCACTTAATCATGTTGTTTGTTCGACATTCTCGAGAGTTGTTTGCGTTTGTTTGATTCCCTAGCTTTAGGCATGTTCGATTCCGGCTGATGATCTTTACAAGTTTCGTATTCTGGATCCAGAAGACATGTTCTGGATCTAGATAAGACGGCTTACAACATGATTTCTGGATCCAGACCACACCTTCTGTGTTCCAGAAGACGTGTTCTGGATCTAGAACCCGTGTTTTGTATCCAAAAAACGATGATGTAATATGTCTTCTAGATCGAGAACATGTGTTCTTGATCGAAAACAAATTTCATTATATATGTTTCCGTGTATATCTTCACATGTTTTGGCATATATTTTCGACCATTCTGACAATTTTTTGCTAATTTCGTTGTAGGATGGAATCTATGCTCCTGAAACGCATTTTCAGAACACCAAATTATCCTGAAGTTGATCACATTAACAACACGTGCAAGACGTCGTTGTTGTCAATGCTAAAAGAGGCTCTTCCAAAGGCTTATAAAGTTGTTAAGGAGGACCCCATATTCAAACACTTCCTCGCAATCAATGACAACGACTTAAAGTTTTCGGGTCGCCTTGTCCACAGTATGCTCTACAGATAATTAGTATCTATGCGGAAACGTGAGCTGTGGTTCGTTTTTGGAGGCATGCCTATGCGGTTTTCACTTCAGGAGTTTCATGCAATCACTAGTCTGGATTGCAAAGATGAACAAACGGAGATCGATACACTCGAATTAGATTCAGATGATGGGTTTTGAAGTATATTGTTGAAGAAAACCAAGAATGTGAGTGTGAAGAAGATTTTATGTCTTCTTGAAGAAGCTAAGAAGTGGAAGTCTATTGATAGGATCAGGTTGGTTTATATTTGTGTCATATCCGGCTTTATAATGGCGAAAGACGAGAAGACTGATATCCAACACGGCTATATCAAGCTAGCGATAAATCTTGATCAGCTTCGATCCAACACCTTCTTGTGTCTATTAGCAAGGCGAAGGAAAATCTCAAAAATCCAAAAAGTTATGTGCTTAATGGATTCACATATGCATTTCAGATATGGGTCATGGAAGCAATCCCAAGCCTTGCAGCGATCGTAGGTGGGGAAAAGGTTGAAGCGAATCACGATGGTCCAAGATGTTCTAGCTGGCAGGATTAGCTAGAGTTTATACGATCAGATAAATCGGCTTGATGGTACTCTTGATATGTTTGAATTATGATGTCTTGTTATGTTGCTGCAGGATATAGTTCATACATATCTTCCCGCATAAGTTTTTGAAAGTATTGAGTTCCTATGGGACGATGAGGTGCAGGATGCTTTTATCGACAGACTGAAGCAATGTCTTATTAATTGAACTGATTTTCCGCGTCCAGGACTAGGGTAGTGATGATGATCCCTTACCGACTCAAGCGGCTGAGAAAGAAAGATGAATTATCAATTGACAATGACCTCGTGGAGGAAAGCAACGTACCAGACAAGAGGAGACAATGTGAGGATCAGAAACGCAAAAGGGAATTTATGTCCCAGCGATTACCGAAAGACAAAGGAAGCAGCTTGAACAACGATATGAAAACATTTTTGAATGGATTGTTTGAGTGTCATTTTGGCAAGCTAGAGATACGACTAGATAAGCATGAAGAGAGAATGTCGAAGATGGAAGACACTATCTCACAGCTTAAAATCGCAGTATCGGCTTCAAGGAAAGAAACAAATAACATTGCCAATCACTCTCGTTCGGTACGTAATAAAGTAAAAAAATAACTCTGTTTAATGTTCTGTTTTCTAGGTTTGTATCAACTCTTTGGTCCAAGATTTAATTGGGCATGTAACATTTATAAAGTCCTATAAAACATGTAATCATGTAATATGTTCGACCGACATGTAACTTGTATCATGTACTCATGTTATCTTATGCAATAATCATGTAATAGGTTCCGTACATATTATGCTTTCTAGTTTGCGTAAAATAGAACCACGTTTTGTGAATTTTCAGAACAATGAAGACAATTACAAAGATGACGTTATTCAAAACACCAATGTACCTCCAGTGTAACCCTCTTTGTTGGTATGTTTCTCGTCTCATTCTGTATTGGAAATTTGGATTAAAATACGTTTTCTAGATCTCACATTTGTACTTGTTGAGAATATTTTCTGAAATCTTTCAGGTCATTAACTTGAAAGACCATATCCCTATGTTGGACCTTACTGATGGAAGGCACGAGGACTCATATATGGAATCCCCTTTTCTGGTATGTTTTCTATTTTATGAACGTATTTGACATATTGAATCTAGATCCAAAATACGTGTTCTGAATCAAGAATATGTGTTCGGAATCTAGAATATTTGTTCTGGATTTATGTTGATTAGCTGTTGTGGAATATTTCCAGGCCACTACTAACTTTGAAGTCCCTACAAGCGTTGAAATACCCAAGAATTATCATATGGAACCTCCACATCCTCCTCCGGTATGAATGGTTTATTGTTTGTAATCTTCTAGATATGGAATTCGGATCCAGAACACGTGTTCTGGATTTATGTTGATTGGCTGTTGTGGAATATTTTCAGGCCACTGCTAACTTGGAAGTCCCTACAACCGCTGAAATATCCAAGGATTATCGTATGGAACCTCCACATCCTCCTCCGGTATGCATGGTTTATTTTATGTAATCTTCTAGATATGGAATCCGATCAAGAATACGTGTTCTAGATTTAGATTGATTGGGTGTTGTGGAACATTTACAGGTCACTACCAACTTGGAAGTCTCTATTACGGCTAAAATTTCCATGGATTCTCGTACGAAACCTTCTCTGGTATGTTGTATATTGTATGAACGTCTTCTATTTAGGGAATCTAGATCCAGAATACGTGTTCTAGATTTATGATTGATTGCTTGTTGAACTTTCAGATCATTAAGGATAACTTGGACGACTTATTCAGCATTAGTCAGAGTAATGACTTCTACAAGAATATAGGTACCCAAGAGTATCTTCAAAAAACAGTTGGGTTCCTCTAACAAGACACAGTGGTTGTTGGGTTTGACCCTATTGCAACACAAGACGCGGAAGATAAAGATGATTGTTGTACTCCGGAAAACAATAAACTTGGAGTCTTAGATCCAGAGGGAAGTAAGAGTCCAGAAATGCAATGTTTTAACAAGCGGCGTCGGGGTATGCCACCGCTACCATCACTAGAAACACCAAGGAAGCCAACAAAGTCGGATGTCTTAATCGAGTTTACGGATGAGTTATTCAACAAAATGTTCGACTGGTATATAAGAGAAGAGTAAGTTTTACTTGCAACAATTTAATCAATTGTCAACTATATGTTAAACTTGTTTGTGATGCAAAGTTTCTGTTGATGCAGATCCTTACCTCTAGGTCCATGCATTGTGGATTAGAGAATAATTAATCGCATCATGTCACCTACCGAATAGTTTACAAATGATGTAAGTTTTACTTTACCAATTTAATCATCACTGACTCATACAATATTTACTCGTCTTATATTCATGTATATATGATATGGATGTTGTGATGTATATATTCGGGGGAAATACAAATCTTGGCCGATGGGATCATCCGCGGGATGGATTCTTGAATTGTATGTTCGGTTTGAGACTTACATCTGACTACGGGAAGTACCTCGAAGCTGTGAACAAAAAAGACCACACATGGGACATTTTTCTACAATACTATGTGACGGGTTAAATGCCTTCCCACGGAAAGAATGATAAGATGTGGTTGACATATGTTTCTCGGGTTTACACGCCGTTACACGTAAACGACAATCACTGGGTCGGATTCTGCATTCACTTCCTCGATTAACTCATTGAGGTGTTCGACTATCAGCCGGAAAGGAAGAGTAAGTGTAAAACGGTCATAAATACATGGATCCATTTAGAGTGGGTATTCTGCGTATTATGAAGGCATCATTACCAACATATGTCGGTAAATCACTATCCGTAACTCCTTTTCAATGTGAAAGTGGTTGATGTCAAATACGGCTTAAACAAGTCTTGCAATAATTACAGAGCATACACACTTAAGTTCATTGAGTGTCACTTGAGAGGATTGGAATTCAATCTTCTAGATGAGGATAAAATCAAGGGCGCGACGCAGAATATAACGAATGACATCTACGAAGCTGCCACAGATCCAGATTTATAGAACCGAACACGTGATCATGTAGGCACTGTTTTTCACGATCCAGATGTAGTTGGCCTCCACTGGTTTTATATTGTTTTTATATATAGGTTTGTTCTGATTTGTGTTGTGTCACCATGTTATTTTGTACATATAGGTTTGTTCTGATTTGTGTTGAATTCAAGCTTATTATTATGTTTATAATAGGCCAGCAAATTACAACCATATCAGAATTCGGTTCAGAGAACTTGTAATTTTGATCCAGAGCACATAATCTGGACCCATAATACGTCGGTTAAGTCATGTTATGTCTACTGTAATCTGTATCAGAAAATGTATTCTGGATCTAGAATATATCGGTTATTTCTGTTATGTATTGTAATCTGGATCAGAAAACGTATTTTGGATCTAGAATATGTCGGTTATTTCTGTTATGTATTGTAATCTGGATCAGAAAACGTATTCTGAATCCAGATCACGCGTGTGATAAACTTGACACACGTGATATATGTATCTGGTTCAGAAAACGTATTCTGGATCCAGATCATGCGTGTGGTAAGCTTGACACACTCGATATATGTATCTGGTTCAGAAAACGTATTTTGGATCCAGATCACGCGTGTGGTAAACTTGACACACGTGATATATGTATATGGTTCAGAAAACGTATTCTAGATCCAAATCACGTGTGTGGTAAACTTAACACACGTGATATATGTATCTGGATTAGAATACGTCTTCTGGATCCAGATCACATGTGTGGTAAACTTGACATACGTGATAGTTGGATCAGAATACGTCTTTTGGATCCATATTTACTTACTCTCGAACCCAATAGTTAATACGAGAACCAGATGTCGATAACCGTCATTTCAGAGATAAATACAGAGATAAATACAACATTAAGTTCTTTTGGATTTCTATAAATACGACTTTCGGATTACTCTTCAAACTTCTTTCCAACTTTTTTTCATCTTCACTTAACGAAAAAAATGGCAAAACCATCGAAATTTATCAACGTTGATGATCGCCCTTCATCATCAAGTGAGGACGAGAGTCATGGGAGTGGTGGAGAAACAAACATGCATGTGGCTGAACATGCTAACGCTCAAGCAGTGGTGGGTGAAGCATCGGCGAAAGAATCGGTCTGGCGAATGGCTCCGTGTATACCGATGTCGCCGGTTAGACCAATGATACCGAACATGCAAATCGGTCTGCAACCGTCAATGGAACCGGGATATAGCCAGACCACGATGGTGGTCCCTACTGGACGAAACTCCACACCGAAGGACCGTCGGAACGTCAGGGCTATGATCTAGAAGCTTCAAAAAATACTCAAGGAGATTGAAGATAATTATAGTGTATGAGATCAGTGTAAGCTTGTGTATATTATGTATGAAGTTGTTATGTCTGTTTAAGGACGTTTATGTGTCTATTAACTTTCGTTGTGTCTGATATGTTGTATAAAACTTGTGTTCGTTTAAGTCTGTAAGCGTATGATATTATGTATGAAGTAGTAATGTCTGTTTAAGGACGTCTATGAAGCGAGAAGTCATATTCGTACTCAGATATGGATCAGAAGACGTAATCTGGATCTGGTACAGGCGATGTAATCTAGGGCCATAATTTGTTTGTTATCAAGTTTAGATCAGTTACCCAGATCAGAAGACGTCATATTCGTAGAAGATGTAATATGGATTCAGATCTGGTTTAGACGATGTAATCTATAACCATAATTTCCTGTTAACAAGTTTAGATCAATTACTCAGATTTGGATCAGAAGACGTAATCTAAATCCAGATCTGGTTCAGACATTGTAATAAGGATCCAGAATTTGTCTGTTAACAAGTTTAGATCAGTGAACATGTTCTGGTTTTTTTCATATCTGTAATGAAATTCCATTCGTTTTTGTGAATCATATTACATTTCAAGATAAAAAAATAGATAACTATTTATAACTCTATTTAATACATTTATCGATCATGTTTCAATAATTTAAGAAAAGTTGAACTTGACGATGACACAAAAAAATATCACAATGTACCGAAGAAGACATAATCTCTCCATATAGCTCCCACCAATAATCCTTCACTGATAACATATGCGTTTGGTCATCGTAGTTGCAATCAGTCTCACAGATGTACTTTCTTTGTAGTTTTCTCATCATTGGTTGTCTGATCCAAAAGACGAATTCTTTGGTATCCTTAATCTTAATCTTAATCATATGTAACATTGAAGGTTTTGTAAAAGGAAACAAGAGATTAAAACCCTTTTGTTTTGTCTTGCCACCTAAAGCTATAAGGACCAACCCGTAAACATATTGTGCTTGTTGGTTTCCTTTGGTTGCAGCTTAGCTATTTGTTGTAGTCCTCGATCTTGTTTTCGTTCATTGCTACTATGGTGAAAGTAGTTGACGAGTCCTTTACGATATAACGTTTCGGGGTTTCCATTCTTGCGAAATCTCTTTAAAATTTTGGAAAAATTTCTCAAATTTTCATGATCGTGGGTCCATGGAAACAGGAGAAGTTCATGGAGAGAAATTCGTTGGAGAACATATGGAGAATGTGAATATCATGTAAAGAAGAGTCCGCAACACGCAAAGAGATATCAACAAGAATATCATCTGATAGATGATTAAGATACATTATTGAAGTAGGAACGATGCTTGAGTTTTAGAGTTTTGTGTTACACTATTGATCGACAATGTCATGTACTTATATATGCTAGAAAGTGTCTGTTCAAGAGACGTGCCTGTTCAAAAAGACTACTAAAACTCGTGCATGTTCAAGGTCATGCCTACTCGTAACATACATACATCATTTGACATATTTCTTATCTGAACACGTAATCTGGATCAGAACACGTGTTCTGATCCAGATTACGTGTTCTGTTCTACGCAACATAAACAGAGAGATGCAGTATTTTAGTCTGTTAAAACCAAAACTAAAACTTAAAACACTAATCCTGAAGACGAAACACAAATATCAAAACACGGAAAACATGATCGAAATGATCCAAATACGAAAACAATGACCTAAAAATCGAAACAATGAAGCATGATCTAGATTGGAATATCACATGTAGCTCTATTATGACCATTACCACATCTAGCGCATTTGAGCCTCCTAAACCGTTTAGAACCCTGAGATGACTGAGATAGTCGTATCTTATCTTTAACGGATTCATATATTCTTTTTCCTCGTCTATCAGGCCCTCTTCTTGTTCGAGGTGGTAAAAATTCCAACTCTTCGGCTGATGGACTAACCCACTCTTTTTCAGGAACCGCAATAGGATTAATGCTTTCTTTGTAAGCAGCTCTCCATGCGCTTGTGTGATAAACCTCATCAGTTATTGTGTGCAGCTCCACTTCTACGACAAACGAGCATTTGATTGCGTGTTTACATGGAAATTTTTCCATATCAAATTTCCTGCAAGAGCATGTTCTCCTTTCCAGATCGACAACATAGTCATATGCATCACCCTTGACCTCAAACCTGCTCGTGGTAGACGGGAAAGCAATAAACGATTTACCATTTTCTGTCCTTTTAGCTATCTTATCCTCAATGTCAGCTGTCAACGGACTCAATGCTTGACATTCAAAAAACAAACGTGTGAGCATTTCTCTTATGCTCTTCAACAGACGAATCAACGGGTACTCTCTAGGTGTACGCAAATCTGAATTTATGGACTCAACCGGATTTGTGGTTCTTACGTCATACCTATCACCCGAAAAATGAGCCCAACTCCATTTTTTCACATCAGCATCCTCTAGATATTTTCCAACTAACGGGGTGGTACTACAAATTCGATTGAAAGCATCCTCGAACTCAGCAATCATGTAAGCTTTTGAAGCTTTCGCAACCAACCCGGTTATGCCCTTCGCTTTGAAATATGTCACGATATTAGTCAACAAGTGGTGGATACAAATCCCATGATTGGCAGATGGATAAACTTTACCAACTGCCTTGAGGATGGCGGGATATCTACCTAAAATGAAAACTAAACTCCGATCATCAACAATAATTGCATTTAATTGCATGAAAAACCACTCCCAAGAACGATCGTTTTCAGTTTCTACAATCCTAAAAATTATTGGATAGAAGCTTGAGTTCTCATCTAAGGCGGTTGCAACAAGTATAACTCCCTTGTATTTATTCTTCAAAAACGTTCCATCAACAACAATTACCTTCTGAATGGCCTTATAGAACCCTCTAACAGACTGACCAAATGAGAGAAACAGATACTTGAACATACCTTCATCATCTGTTTTATACTTTGTATAAGTCCCATTATTCGCCAGTTCTAGCATATGTAAATAGTTCGGTATCTTACTGAAACTTTTCTCCAGAATTCCTTTAACAGAATTGACAGCATGCACGCGAGACTCTCATGCGTGAGAGTAAGAAAGCTCGGCTCCATGTTCTCTCTGCATGAAATTAACGATTTCATTTGGTTTGGGACCATCCTTCACACCCTCATACTTTGTCCTGAGCAGATTACCAACTATTTTTGTTGAAGGCTTCCTAGAGAACTTGGTTTTCCTCGATGGAGCACATGTATGCTCATCAACATATTTGTTGATGCATAAATATGTTGATTCATCCAAACGCTCAGCTCGGATTCTCCAATTACACGAAATGACTTTGCAGCGTAGACACAAAAATCTCTTGTTCGATTTTGTGACCCTATAATCAAAGTTATACTTCATGGCACATAGCTCCAGAGTCGTCTGCATATCTCTTTTATCCATAAGAGGTTCGGGCATAAATTCATCATCATCCTCTAATTCATGACCAACATTGCACTCTGTATCTACTGACCAACTTTCATAGTCTAAACTTTTTGCCACACATACCTTCAACGATTCCAGACTACTACTATAGTTGTCATCTTCATCGTTTGAAAATTCCAGTTCCTCGTTCAAATCAAGCATGTTTTCGGGATCTTGATCACTGAGAGCTACACCAATATCTTCCCTGTATTTAAGTGTGTCACACACTTGAGTAGGAACATCATGTTTACATGACGAAAACAAGTATTGAACTTGTCGATCGTTCATGACAATCACCAAAGTATATTCTGCTGCACCAACCCAATCCGAAGGAAAGTAGTTCATTTCTACATCAAACCTACTTTGCTTCATACCATAGTCTTTTGAAACCATCGTTCTGATATCTTCAAGAGTGTTACGCAAATCCAAATGAAGTCCTCTAGCACACTTTGTGCTATCAACAACGAATTTCCATTGAGTATTTTTCTTGGACCACACACCACATACCACAAAGAACTGTCCTTGTTTCATCTGTAGTGTACATAACAAACAATCAAAACTTGTTAATCAAGCAAAAATAGTCTCTACCAAACAATTATACATACGTATAAGAAGTTAGAAGTATTTAACAAAGCAATCCAGAACACATAATCTGAATCCAGAACACGTGTTCTAGATTGCTTTGTTAATTACCTAATTTCTTCTAGATCTAGAGTACATCCAGAATACGTGTTCTAGATCCAAAACACGTGTTATGGCTTGCTTTGTTAAATACCTATAACCTCTTCTGGATCCAGAAAACATCCAGAACACGTGTTCTGGATCCAGAATACGTGTTCTGGTTTGCTTTGTCAATTTCCTCTTAACTTCTTCTGAATCAAGGAATACGTCCATAATACGTTTTTTGGATCCAGAATACGTCTTCTGGATCCAGAACATGTGTTCTGTTTCATGTCGGATTCACGTAATCGGAGACGTAGGGTTATCTGGATTTGAAGTATAGAACACATACCTAAGAGGTCTCGCGTAAATGGAGTTGAATTCTCGGTTTTTCGCAACCAAAATCGTTTTGTTTCTTGCGAATTGGTTGCACTAAAAGAAGATGGTGATCGTGAATCAACAAAAAGATGAATTGAATGCAGTTTATCGTCGAGAACAAGCAACTGAATGTAGTTGATCGTGGAGAAGCAGATAACGATCTTGAATCAACAAAAAAACTCGAAAAACAAAGCAGTTTGGCACGAGGAAGAAGATGATGATCATGAGATTCAAAATTAATTGTTAATTGTTAATTATTATTAAATAAGTAAACTTGCTTAAATAAAATAGATAATATATTCTTTTTAATTTGGTTTTCCCTTTTTAATCACTTATTTTTTTAATTAAAGCATGCATTAAATCCTCTTAAAACATTCATTAAGATTAGTTTAGTCATATTGTGACAAAAAATTGTGAAAGGTCTAATTATACAAACTCAAGGTAAATTCAGCCTATTTGAACAATTATTTCTAAAAAAAGTCTACTTATAAAATAATCTAAACCAAACTTTCATTTATACATTTATTAACAAAATTATATGGAAGAAAAGGTGATGTAGTAAATATTAATTAAACTTTCAAATCCCTTAGAAGGTGAATGTTACGGTAATGTTGACTCCATTTTTCTCTTTCATAGGGTATGTTAGTTGGGTATTCAATTTTAGTTTTAATGGTTGCATTTTACATGAGTTCAAGTTTTATAATTCTCTCAAAGCAACAAAGAAAACACACATAGAACAAAATTTAGTGACTAACCTTTTCATCGACAAGTATTGTTTAGTTAAATGATTATTATAAAATCAAGTTTCATAGAATAGCACCTGAAATAGAATAGAGAAAAGGAAATTGAAAATTAAAGTGAAAAAGACGATATAAAAAAAACTGATTGCCCTGTTTTATTTAGATTTACATTAATTTAAGGATCATAGGCCTTAATTATTGGGATAGTGGAGTAACAACAACTGAGATAAATTTGATAAATAACAATATATTTAAATAGAGATAGAGGTTATGAGTATCTTCAAAGAATACTTTAAATCCTTAAATTTGAGGTAATTTCTATAAAGAATACCTTAAAACATCAAAATTTGAGGTATTATGAAGTTGATACATCAAATTCAACTATTCAATACGTTAAATATGAGGTATCAACTATTATTGCATATTTAGTCCCTAAATTTATTTATTACTCGTAAATAATACTTTTAAATTTTATATAAACTATTTTAGTGCTAATATTTTTATGTTTCACTTTAAATGTATATTAATTTCTACATATTATGTTTAAAACATATAAAATAAAATTATAATACTAAAATATTGAAAATATTAGAAAATATAAACTTGCAAATATATGAACAATATTGCAATATTTATAAATTGTATGATGTTAAGTAATGGTGAATAAAAATATGGGCAATATTGCAAAATATAATCTTTTGATACCTCAAATTTGAGGTATTGCCTTTGGAGAGAAACACGAGATACCTCAAATTTGAAGTACACGATTCCTTAAATTTGAGGTATTGTCTTTGGAGAGAAACACGAGATACCTTAAATTTGAAGTACACGATTCTTTAAATTTGAGGTATTGCATTTAGAGATGTTCTGATAACAATGAATTAGAGATCATGTCCCATGATTTTATGGATAGTAAAAAACAATATTTTAAAATAAATTAGGTTAATACCCACGTCATGGATTAAATTTTAATGGCCAAAATTATTAATAATTCTTTTTATCTAATATA
>OVAO01002344.1:0-12948 GCA_900406285.1 Biscutella auriculata
CTCACAAACCATAAACAACTTAATCAGATCAAGCAAAGACAAAGCAATAAAACTAAATTTAAGGCAAGGTTCCATAACAAAACGACGTTACAAGATCTAAATACGAACTAAGAACAATAAAGAAAACTATAGCGGCTCTCCCTAAGGAGGCCACTAAAACTTCCTAAACTACTATTTCTACTTCTCTTCTTGGTTGCTACAAATGATGGAATGAAGAGACTATTTATAGAGAGAGTTCAGTGGCGAAAACGTCCATTTTTGGCAAAATCTGGCTGATATCGGCCAAGGGGTGACCGATATCGGGTCAGGGCAGGCCGATACTGAGCTGGACAGGTCGATATTGGCCTTGGGCAGGTCAATATTGAGTGTGTCGGCCAAGGGATGGCCGATGTGCCTCTCTCCTGGCCGATATTGGGTGTATCGGCCATGGCCTGGCCGATACAGATCTCTCCTGGCCGATACTGGGTGTGTCGGGCAAGGCATGGCCGATGCTCCTCTCCCTATGGCCGATATTAGGTCCTTAGCCANCTCCTTGGCATGAGGTGGTAGATGTGGATGTGGTCTTGGCCGATGCTCCTTGAGCCGAGATGCTTCGGTCGACGCCGCATGGCCCGAGACCGATTTTAGGGCCCGAAACGGCTAAATCTTGACTTTTTTGGTTCTTGATGCTCCCAATTGATGTTTGATCTCCTAATCACCTAAAATGCATAATATATACAATATGCAAGCCTAAAGGACTCTAATGCATCATAATTTATGCTTAAATGATCGTAAAATATGGGTAAAAAGGCGATAAAAACCGAGTATATCAGTTGTCCATGTATAACGGGTTCAGGTGGGGGTGGTGGTGGTGGTGGTAGAATCTCATCATCCTGGGGTTCGGGTTGATTGTACATATTGATGTTCAGATTTTGAAGGTGTAACTGGCGGAGACGCTCACGACGAGCTCGACCAAGCTGTAACTCTATCGCACGGATGTCAGTGTTGATTGGAGTTAGGCAAGAAGAACCTTGAGAACGTAGGTTCATGTCCCCGAAAGGAATTCAAAGAGAGTGATTAAATAACATAATAGAAGAATCTTAGGCCCTAAAAGTAACCAAAGATCTATTGCTTTCTTCATGGCCGATATTGATTTCTTCATGGCCGATACTGGAATATCGGCCAGCACGTGGCCGATATTGCTCTGGTCTTGGTCGGTGTTGGGGTATCGGCCACAGCCTGGCCGATACAGATCTCCTCTGGGTCGATATTGGGGTATCGGCCATAGCCTTGCCGATACTGTTTGGTCTCTGGCCGATATTCCCTCTGGTTGACTCCCGGAATTGACTCGTTTTAGTTCTTTTCGTACCTGGATGTTGCAAGGTCCTTCTAAACACCTGGAAATGCAATATGTACACGAATGCAATCCTAAAAGACTCTAAAACGACCAAAAATATACAAAACCGAGGGAAAGACGGGACTAAAATAACGATAAAAACCGAGTATGTCACTCGAGTGATTGCTAAGCTTTTTGAGGACTCCTTAATGGTGAAATGGAGTAGAAAGGACGTGTCTTGGTCGAGAGAAAGTTAGTGTGGTACGGTGATGGTCGACGAGGTGGAGCAAGCGAGCGACGGGTGTATGGGCGGCTACGTGCGGCTGTGGGCGGACGGGTGGCGGCTGTGATCGATGGTGGGATGAATGCATGCACAAGAGGTGGATCGAAGAGAGACCACAAGGGGGTGGATAATCCTTGATACAATCTCAATGATTTCTTAAATATAACATACTAAGAAATCCCTATAAGATATGACACACTTTTAGGTTTGAACTTCCATAGAGAAATAGTTTCTCATAGATTTTAAAAGATGAAAGTTGAAATGCCAAAAGTGGCTTACAAGAGTTTAAATAATCAAGACTTCAAAAGGAAGCAAAACACTAATATGGCAATGTTTTGAAAACGTTATACATAAAGAAAGATAAAATGAGCTTATGTGATCAAATGATGATTAACTCTTGGATCACTCCTCTTTAAGCTTCTTGGTGGTTCATGATAAGGCATATAGGAGATAAGGAGCCAAATTAAAACCTTGTTTGAGAAAACTCATTGGGATAAAACTCAACCGAAGGAAAAAAAGTGCTCCACCTTTCATGAACCGAATTTAGCACTTGAAGACAATAGCATGGATCTGGTTCTTCTTCGATCTTCAAGTGTTGGTGGTGACTCTCTAAGCTCTCCAAAGTATGCATCAAAACTCCAGAAAGTCTTTGTGCTCTTACTCTCGTGACTGGACCCGTGGGCACTTGGAGAGTAAGCTCTTCATGATTGGCCTTGGCTCCCTTGTTCCCCATACTTGTATCATCCCCTTCCTCTTGAAGAGGATTAAACCTCAAATTCATGGACTCTACATGAAAAGGAACCAAGTTACTAGTGTTGAAACTTGAGCTTACATTATACTTACCTTGTAAATCTAGTTGGTAGGCATTGGCATTCGTCTTCTTCGTGATTTGAAAGGATCCTTCAATTTGGGGTTTAAACTTGGAGTCTCTTTCTTCTGGGAACCTATCCTTCCTTAAGTATACCCACACTCAATCTCCTTCTTCAAATGCTTGCACCTTTCGGCCCTTGTTGGCTTGTCTAGTGTAGTACTCGGTCATGGCTTCAATGTTGGCATTGGCTCTCTCATGGATCAGCTTTACATGCTTAGCCTTCATGTCTCCATCTACACTAGGACTTTCATTCATAGGCAATGAGATTAGATCCAAAGGGGTGAGTGGCTCAAAACCTAACAATATCAAATGGTGAGTACTTAGTGGCCGAATGTTTAGCAATATTATAGGAAAATTCAGCATGAGGCAAATATTTTCCCATGTTTTGAAATTCTTCTTAATAAAGGCCCTAAGAAGCATATCCATAGTTTTATTCACAATTTTTGTTTGACAATAAGTTTGAGGGTGACATGTAGTAGAGAATAACAACTTAGTACCTAGCCTATCCCATAAAGTTCTCCAAAATTAACTCAAGAATTTAGTGTCTCTATCCAAAACTATAGTCTTAGGCATGCCATGCAATCTAACCACTTCCTTATAGGACAAGCTAGCAATGTGAGATGCATCACCAGTTTGTGACATGGTATAAAATAGGTCATATTAGAGAACCTATCAACAACCAGAAAGATTGATTCTCTACGAGTTATAGTCCTAGGCAAACCAAGCACAAAATCCATAGATACATCTTGTCAAGGATGAGAGGCAATGGATAAAGGAGTGTATAAACCGAGAGGCTGAGCCTTAGCTTTAGCATGTTTGCATTTGATTCATTGTGAGAAAATCCTCTTCACATCCTTCTTCATGTGTGGCCAAAAGAAATGGTCTTGAGCTACCTTCATGGTCTTGTCCACTCCAAAATTTCCCATCAAGCCGCCATTATGGGCTTCCCTAAGCAACAATTCTCGGACATAACCATTAGGTACACACAATTGGTTCTTAAAAACAAAGAGTCATCAAGCCTATGATAATGATCTAAGGCACGAGTAGCAAAATCGTTATAGACATCCTTAAAGTCAAGATCAATAGCATATAAGTCTTTTAATTTCTCAAAGGCTAAGTGTCTAGCATTCAAGCTAGAGAGAAGAGTGTACCTCCGAGACAATGCATCGACTACTACATAATCTTTACCTTTTTTGTAAGTGATCAGATAAGGGAAGGTCTCAATAAATTTCACCCACCTAGCATGCCTTTTGTTGAGCTTGTGTTGGCTTTTGAGATGCTTGAGGGGTTCATGATCTGAATGGATCACAAACTCCTTTGGCCAATAAGGTCATCAAGTCTTCAAGTCTCGGACTAAGGCATAAAGCTCTTTATCATATGTGGGATAATTGAGAATGGCACCTCCAATATTTTCAATAAAGAAAGCAATAGTCTTCTTCTCTTGCATAAGCACAGTTTCAATCCCAACTCCTGAAGCATCACATTCAGTCTTGAATGTCTTGGTGAAATCTGAGCGCATAAGCAAAGGGGCGTGAGTAAGCTTGTCCTTGAGGGTTTGGAACACCTCTTATTGGTCAGTACCCCACTTGAAACCCACTTCTTTCTTGATCACTTCAATGAGGGTGTGGCTAGAATGTTAAAGTCTTTGACAAGTCCTCACTTCACTCATAGTCTAGGGACTTGGCCACTCTTGTATAGCCTTCACCTTCTCCTCATCCACCCTAACTCCTTATGGACTCACAACAAAACCTAGAAATACTTGATTATCCGTACAAAATGTGCATTTATAATAGTTGGCATACAATTTTTCTTGTCTAAGCACACTCTAAACGGATTCAAGATTATGTATATGATCACTTAGGCATTTGCTATAAACAAGAATGTCATCAAAGTAAACCACAACAAACAAGCCAATAAACTTTCTAAGCACATGGTTCATTAATCTCATAAAAGTACTAGGTGCATTAGTTAAACCAAAAAACATTACCAACCACTCATACAATCCATGCTTAGTTTTAAAGGCAGTTTTCTATTCATCACCCTCTTTCATTCTAATTTTATGATAACCACTTTTCAAATCAATCTTAGAAAAAATAATAGAACCATGTAATTCATCTAGGTATGGGATGACGATACTTAACCGTTATATTGTTCATGGCTCGGCAATCTACACATATTCGCCAATAACCATCCTTCTTATGCACTAAGAGAACAGGCACGACACAAGGACTCATTCTCTCACGGATGTGGCCTTTGCTTAGGAGTTCTTCCACTTGTCTTTGAAGCTCCTTGGTCTCCATGGGATTTGTCCTACAAGCTGGATGATTTGGAACTATTACCCCGAGACAAAGTCAATTTGATGCTCAATATCTCTCATAGGTGGTAAACCCTTGGACTCCTCACCTGGAAACACATCTCCAAACCTTTGCAAGAGATCTTTAAGTTCATTTGGATACTCCGGTGAAGGGTTAGTTTAGCAACTAAGGGCTTCCTTATAAATAAAGAGTAAAACAAATTGCTTATAATGAAGAGCTTTCCTTACAGTGCAAGTGTTAACTAGGAAGTTGGATAACTTGGTTGGCTTAGCATCTTTATTCCTTAGATGGATCTGGCCTTGAGAGACCTCTTGAGGAGACATAGGTACTAAAGTGATTTTCTTCCCATTATGCTCAAATGAATGCTTGTTGGTGTGCCCATTGTGAATCACACTCCTATCAAATTGTCACGACCTGCCTAAGAGTATATGGTTGGCTTCCATGGACAGCACATCACAAACAACTTCATCCTCATGCTTACCAATACTGATTGGCACTGTCACTTGAGTATTCACTTTCATCTCTCCCACATCGTTGAGCCATTGAAGCTTGTATGGCTTAGGATGCTTCCTAGACTCAAAACTCAGCTCTTCACCATTGTAACATTTGTGCAACTTCCTCCATCTACAATGAGGCTACACACCTTCGTATTTACTAAGCAACAAGTGTGAAACAAGTTCTCCCTTTGAGCATTCTCCTATTCCTTAGGCAACAAATTCAAAGCTTTTCTAGTGACCAACAACTCTCCACGTGCAGCCTCTTCTTCATACTCTTCAATGGAGTCTTCAATGTCCTCTTGGACAGCTTCTTCATCCTCTGATAAGTACTCTTCATCATCAAGAAGAACCATAACCCGCTTGTTGATACACTCATTCGCATAGTGCCCCCTTCCTTGACACTTGAAGAAGTTCACATATCTATACCTTGTGGGACTGGCAATGGCCTTACCATTGTCCTTAGCCAAGAAGGGTGACTCCGTAGACTCTTCCCTATGTGAGGGAGTGAATGGTTTCTTGAGCGGCTCCCACTGCTTGGGAAAGCTAGGCCTAGAGTATTTGGTATAAGGCGGTTTGTAAATGGCCTTGCCTCTTCTCTTGAGTTGTTGCTCAATCATGACAGCATTTTGCAACATCTCCTCTAACTCTAGATAATATTGAAGCTTCAACTGGTCTTGTAGCTCACGGTTCAATCCTCCAACGAACCGAGCCATAGGGGCTTCCCTATCTTCTCTAAGATCGATCCTCAACAAAAGCATCTCCATCTCTTGGTAGTACTCATCAGTCCTCTTAGACCCTTGAGTTAACTTCCTCAACATTTGGTGAAGCTCTCTATAGCGGTGGCTTGGCACAAATCTCTTCCTCATAACCATCTTCATCACAGTCCAAGTGTCAACGAGATGATCTCCATTGCATCTTCTAGAGGTAACTAGTTGACACCACCAACTCAAGGTGTAGTCCCTAAAGTCGTTGGCAGCCACTATAATCTTGTTATGCTCGGTACTCCATCTACAATCAAAGATCATCTCAATCTTCTTCTCCATTTTAGATAAACTTTGGGGTTATCTTGCCTTGGAAGTGGGGTATTTTAAACTTGATATCTTCAAGATGCTCATGTTTTGGTTCTCTTTGGTGTCTCCTTTGAGAAGCTTGGCTTGAAACATCTGAATACCCATCATCCTCTTCTACATAATGTCTTGGAACTCTTGGTTTTCTCCTTGGTCGTTTTTGCTCAAAATGACCCTCCTCCTTATACCTCATTCTACCTTCAAACCAACCGGCTTGTTGCCTTGGATGAGGACCTCTATTGGGTCTCCATGGCCTCTGCCTTTGTGCCATAGGATCAGCAACATAAGGGGCTTTGTCATGCACTGGTTCATGTCTCAGAGGAGGTGGGGATAGAGGAGCTTCAGGGGCTCTAGGGATAATGTGAGTTCTTACTAAGCCTTCAAACCTCCTCAACATCCTTCTCATGATTGCTCCAACATAAGTTTGATCCGGGAACTCATCTTCAACATTAACATCTTCAGTTGGATCCATTTCAGCCATTGGATCAAGAGGATTTGGCAAAATTTCCAAAAATTGCCCAATTCACCAATCTGGCCCGGTATGGTCGACAGGCGTGTACCGCGGCGGTGATCTGGCGCGTACGGGACATACAGATGGACGTCCTCATGCATACCACGGGCGACAGTAGTGCACAGTACGGTACAGAGACGACCAAGGTACCAAATCTCCACTTTCACACCTTTTTTGGCGAAAGATTCTTCTTCAACCTTCCACAAAAAGCCAAAATATGATCAAAGGTTAGATCTTGGACGCCATTAACACAAAATAGCAAGCTCAAATCACAATACCAAGATTTAACCACTTTCTTCTCAAACAAAGTTGGAAACTTTAAAATGCAAACTTGTGAACCAAGAAAGTTGCAAGCTTTTTGAAAAGATTGAAACTTTTAACACCAAAAACCTCAATACGAAATGGATGTATCTTGAACTCAAAATGCTAAGAACAAAAAGCTTGCAAAAACTAGAAATGTTGTCTTCTTTTTGGGTTTTTCGATTTAGAAAGCAATTTAACAACCTAAACAAAGATAAAACGAGACTAAATAGAATCAAACAAGCTAAAAGCGAAATATTTTTTTGGTTTTCGTTTTTGATCTAAAAGAAAAACAAGGTAAAAATATAAAAGGTGAAAATTTTAAGCAAAAGGAAAGGAAATTCCCAGATATTTGGCATGGAAACTCTTCAAGTGGCTCTGATACCACTTGACATAACCTTCCTTCATAAACTGACAGACTTGAAGAGATCTATAGCTTGGCCATAGTGAGATTCAAAGCTCCAAGCTTGGATCTTGGATCTAGGGAACTCCAATGGTTGTTAAACTGCTTGAGGACTCCTTAATGGTGAAATGGAGTAGAAAGGACGTGTCTTTGTCGAGAAAAAGTGAGTGTGGTACAGTGATGGTTGACGAGGTGGTGCAAGCGAGCTACGGGTGAACGGGCGGCGACGTGCGGCTGTGGGCGGACGGGCGGCTGCTGTGATTGATGGTGGGATGAATGCATGCACAAGAGGTGGATCAAAGAGAGACCACAAGAGTATGGATAATACTTCATACACTCTCAATGATTTCTTAGATATAACACATTAAGAAATCCCTAAAAGATATGACAAACTTTTGGGTTTGAACTTCCGAAGAATGAGTTTCTCATATATCTTAAAAGATAAAAGTTGAAATGCCAATGTGGATTAAAAGAGTTTAAATAAACAAGACTTCAAAGGGAAGCAAAACTCTAATATGGCAATATTTTAAAAACGTCAAACATAAAGAAAAATAAAAGGAGCTTAAGTGATCAAATGATGATTAACTCTTGGACACTCCTCTTTAAGCTTCTTTGTATTTAATGAAAAGGCATAGATGAGATAAGAAGCCTCATTAAAACCTTGGTTGAGAAAACTCATTGGGATAAACTCAACTGAAAGAAAAAAGAGTGTTCCACCTTTCATGAACCGAATTTAGCACTTGAGAACAATAACATGGATTCGGTTTCTTCTTCAATCAATAAGTGTTGGTGTTTACTTTCTAAGCTCTCCAAAGTATGCATCAAAGCTCCAACAAGTCTTCGTGCTCTTCCTCATGATTGGGCTCGTGGGCACTTGGAAAGTAAGCTCTACATGATCAGCCTTGGCTCCCTTGTTCCCCATACTTGTATCACAACCACTAAGCTTCCCTAACACAATCTCTTGGCTAGGACCTCACATAGAACAACACTTGACCCATTTAGACATTACATCGAATATCTTCCAAGCGAAAATTTGTCTAAGTTCTAAACTAGGTGATTCAAATGTAATATAGCATTAAACATATCAAATGAGTTAAGATCAATGAAAACTATGCCTTAAACATCACAAACAATCACCCAATTACCCTAATCTACCTATTTCATTCACTTAGGAAATGACTATTCATTAATCATGCTTAAAACATCAAATCCCATTATGGATAAGCTTCTAAACATGATCTAAACAAAAAACAGAAAGAGATTTTTAGAAGAAATCAAAGATAAACTTGGATTGATAAAGAAAAAAGCAAAGTTCCTCAAAATAAGAAGAGTAGTCTAATGGTACTCAAAAACATCGGATAGATTTGTGAAGCTAGGTATAAAACAATATTTATAGTGTCTCAAAAATCTAGCAAATCCGGCTTGGTCAACTCCTCAAATCCTTGATTTTCTTCGAACTGTACTAGTCAGGCGTGACCACTACCATCTAACCGCTCTGATCCAAGACTCATACCGGTCAAGCGTGATTGGTACTCCTGATTGATATGGTCTTTTGGTTCTTCTTCTTCCTTGTATCGGACAACCATGATCGATATGTGGGACCGGTATGGGCCTTGGCTTAGTGCTCCTCTTGTATTGGTCATGCATGATCGATGCACCAGATCTATGTGTTTGTACCGGTCATGCTTGACCGGTATACTTGATCGATATTGCCTCTTTTCGCTCCTTTGTTCTCATTTAATTCATGTTTCTCGTTTAATCCCATATTCAGCACTTGAAATGCAAAATGAATATAAATGCATCACAAACAACTCTAAATACAACCTAAACTAATGAAAAACGCATATAAAAGATGGCTTAAAATGCTACCTATCATGAACCCAAGACTCATTTTTGCGACCTTCCCAAGAGAAGGGATTCCCAAATGTGTAAAGGAAGCTTCGTTTATGTGTAAACCTCTAGAGGTTTCACCATTTTGAAGGACGTCATTGAAGTCTCCAGAGACACACCAACTATCTTGTCTATGGATGCTAATTCTTGAAATCTTTTACCAAAGAGCTCATATATCTTTTTAATAGGCTCTCCATAAATACACGACATATAAAAGAAGATCGAGTCAATATTCACAAACCAATCGATGATATTCTTAGTACGGGTCTTAATATCAATATTCACATTTTGCTTCCAAAATAGAGCTAACCCACCCCTCTTCCCAATAGGATCAACAATATATACACGACTGTAATCGACCCACTCTTGGATATCTACAAGTACATTTCCACAATTCTTTGTTTCCACTAAGAACAAGACGTATGAAATATGTTTCTTATGCATTTCCTATTGTTAGGGAATTTTCAAGTTATGGCGCTTTTTACTCCTTGACAATTCTAAGATAGGAGACTTATGCTGATGGAGATATTCCCAGTCTAGGAGTATCTCAGATTTTGATCGTTTGAGCGAACGAGTGTGGAAGATTGATTGAGACTCTACTTTCTTTTTTGAAACTTTTCCATTGACCGAAAATTGATTGATGATCTCTTGTGTTCTACGGATAGTTGATGATCTCTTTTGAAGGTTTTTTTGCGTTTAGATTTTGGAGCTTCTCTACTCTTGGGAAAGATCCTGGAAGAACTAATAGTTGAGAATTTAAATTTCATACTCAATAAATCTTCGAAGTGATGAGAAGAACCAAAGCTCTTTGAAGGTAAGACTGGTGAACTTTTAGCAAAGTCTTTGTGTTGGAGTAAGGTAGGGTAAGAAGAAGCTCTTGACGACAATTCCTGATATTTGGAAGATCCCAAAATAGGTGCAGACCGGGGGAAGTCCATCTCATAAGAGAAGACAATGTTTTTTCCTATGGATAAATCAATTGTAATCTTTGGAGGAGTTTCTAAGCAGAGAACCAGCGTCCGAGTAATTGTGAGTAATTGGATCTGTTTCAATTTTTGCGACTGATGAGAGTATAATTTACTCTCATCTAGCCTATATTAATAATGGTTTGGTGTTATTATTTGCTTGATATTGGATTTGTTTAGTTATTTTCACAAGTTTATAGGTTTTAGAGCAAAATGAGTGATTACAACGGAAATATGCTAAAACCGGCAAAATCGAGCTCATAATGGAAAAATTCACAAGTTTCTAATCCGACACGACCACGATGCATTACTGAGCTTAAATAAAAGCTAGAGACGTCTAGTCTTACCAGATATCATTTGGAACTCTAGTTTGGGAGTCACATTATTTCTTGCCAAAGATGTCGAAGGAACCAATCGATAGCTGGTGAAGACAAAATGGTTTTAGCCATCTCCAGACATGAACGTGATGCATGCCTATTATGGATGCAAATATAATTGAGTTAGATTTCTAAAGCCACTGAGTATGCATCATTCCAAGTAGTATGCCCCAAGAAACCACAGCTAGACCACATAACTATCATCGCAGCACCTAAGGCTTGGCCAGTCCACTTTTGGCCTATCAAATGTGTGGCCCTGACTGCACCGTCTTCTGGATCTTCTAGAAGGCTCTCTCACAAAGAAAAATGGAAATATCAAGAATTATTACAGACTCCTTAGCATTAAGGTGGTGCAATATTCTTCGAGCAACAAAAATGGAAAGCCTTGTGCGATATTGTTATTTTTTGTAAAGGGGACCCTAGCTCGCCTCCTCTACCTCCTAAATTTATACATACTTTAGTTTTACATTCTTTTAGAGACGTTCTTAGATCACTAGGCTTAGCTTAGGGTTCTTGAGTGGAGACAAAGAGGTCGAGCCTCTTTTCTTAGTGTGTTCGAGTTCCTTAAACTTTGTCGAGTTGTTTCTAAACCTTTACCAAAGCAATAAACGCTTCTTCTCTTCTTATTTACTTTTGTTTACTATCTATTTACTATTTATGATCCCCATGTGTGCTCAACCCTTCATTTCTCTTAGTGTTCAAGATCAAGAGCTTCAAGGCTTATTTCCGCGAATTGCTTTGCTTTCTTGTGTTTCCTTGCTTATGTTTCTTGTCTGCTACTGTTTCATAAGAACCTAAAGTTCCTTGGGGTTAAGACTCATTATTTAGGTTTTGTCAGTGAGTTTATCGAAGTTGTTAAACCAAGCTTCTTTTCGATTCACTTGTACTCACGGCTCACCTAGATCGAGCCTTGCTCTCACTTGTTGTAATAAAGATTTCTTGTCGTTTATTAGCCCTACCACACATTTTTATCTCAATACTATTCATGTGTGAGTAGTAGGTAGTTGGATCTAGGGATTTTTCTTCAATGAAACAGTGATCTGGATATGATGGGAATCAGTTCAAAAGGGTGCTAAATAAGAGTCTTCTCTCAACTCGCATTTAATTCTTAGGTAGGTTGATCATTTAGCCAAGACCCAAGGGACATCTCATAGGGCCAAGATCGCATTAGAATAGTCAGATCATTTGTTGAGAGAGCAACCGACATGAACTTTGCATAGGGAAAAAATCTCATGCCTAGACTTCTCTTAAGAGTCTCTTGGTTGTAAAGAAATTGACTCAGTCCCGTGATAATGCTAGCATGGCCACCAAGGGAATGAATTCAATCGCCCTTGGTTATTTTGGTTGTGTGGCTATGGGACCTAATGCGCCCTGAGACTGTGGTAGGGCCATTTGAGCTCAAGATAGTGCAATAAAGTCATCCTTAGAACCGGTTCAACTAGAGCATGGGATCCAAGAATGAACTCTCCCAAATATCTACCGTTTCGCTATATAAAGTTTCCTTATTTAAAATATGCATTGTTTCCTTTCTTGCTTATTTATATCTCTTTGCTTGCACATTTAGTTCTAGAATCAAAATCCAAAACTCTAATCAACTTCGCTATAGACACGTTTAGACTTAAAGCACTAGAATTCTATGTGGATTCAATCCCTAAGTACTCAACTGACATAGTTATGCACATGCAGCAAGTGTAATGACGAGGAAAAGGTTGCTTAAAACATCTTATTAGTGTAAGACACAAAATAAACCGCATCAGCGATTGATTTTTTAACCATTTCTTCTCTTAAACGAGTATCCTCTGAGTTAGCTGTAACCACATACCTTCTCATTTCTTCTAACACAGAATGATCTATTTTTGGTATTCCATTCAAGGGATTGATCCCATACTTGATTTTCTCTAAGGATGTTGAATAGAAGATCATCTTCCTTGATCATAGTTTGAAGGGGAGTTTCATTAGTTGAAGGTTGTCTCCAGGAGCTTGATGCAGACTTTGAATCGACCAGGTTCGGGGGGAAAATACTCTGCTTGTGGGAGAGACGTTGACAATGATAACATCTCAACTTTTTCATAGTTGAAAAATATTTCTGTCATTCCGAGTTCATCCAGTGTAATGAGCTTTTCATAACGGTCTTGCAACATCGAATCTCACCAG
>OVAO01002346.1:0-12943 GCA_900406285.1 Biscutella auriculata
GGATAGCATTTAGGATGGGTTATGGGAAAGTCACTGCTTCGGGATTCTCAAAGCATTAAGACACAAGAGTGCGGTGTTAGAATTACCCCGAGAGAGGCTCTTTGTGCGAGAGTGGCTGAGTCCAAATTGAAATCCTTAACCCTAAGATAAGATTAAAACCAGAGCAGGTAGACCTAGGATCCTTGCCTGAAATTTGTTTGCTTGATATATTGCCTGCTTTCTCTTTATTTAAGTCTTCGTTAATTTCCGCTTTAGTTTTCTTGCTGAATGGTCACATGCCTTTGCTACAATCGAACGACAATCTTAACAGGATTTTTAGTGACAGATATAAAATCCTGCTTAGACCTAGAATTTCCTTATAAGTATGTTGTCTCTAGTAAAACCTCCCGATTTCGTTCGATACATACCCACTCTATTTATTTGTCGTGCTTTTTGCTTGTCTCTGCTCTACTAGCCCATAGTAGAAGTAGCGGGCACAAAAAACCAACCACATCATTTATTAACGTAGATGTAGTAGGGAGTAGAGTTGTCGAACAAATCTCGGGTTGTAATAGCGCACTAGCTCTAAGTTGGGTTGGATAAGTCTAGGTGAATTGGTAGGGTATGTATGTCACTAACAATCCTATTAAGCAATTAAACTGAAAATTAAGCGAATGCAGAATTCAACTAAAAGTCAACGGCAATAAGAAATGTATAAATGCGATAATTAAAGCAATCATATGGATGTAGACATTGAAATGGGTAAATAAATGATTACTGATGATGTTCACTTTCACACTCTAGGTAGTCTTATGTCTAAGGATCTCGATTCTAGGCTAATTCACTCTCGTGATAGAAACCCATTTCCTAAGCATGCAATCACACAATCTCTTAGCAAATCACACAATTAAGAATCAATGAGTACAATCCTATGTAATAATCTATCAATCCTTAAAAAATATCTTGGAAAGAATCAATAAACATCAAGGTTATTTTGTTGAGGAATTTCATCGAACACCTTTTGGGCATGAAATTCCCTAAGTTCATAGATGAGGTAATCAGTCAAATCTAATTATTAAGAGTGATAATCTTGAAGAGGACATATTCTATTTGGTCCTAAACATCAAAAGAGCTCCAGATATACCCAGATCTACCATAATCCATAAGCTATAGAGACTACTCACACATCATGAACAAAACACTTGTGGAGTTTTTGTTCATGGTGTGAGGGATAGAAAATAGATTGAAGAATGTAAAATCAAAATCAGAAATAAAAATTACAACAGAAGTGATCAAGTAATCCACTACAAGAAATTAAGATAGAGAACTTAAGGAAAAAATATAAAAGAGAAAAACTAACAATTAGGGTTTTTGTTCTCTGCCTCTATTAATATTACACCAAATTTTTACTCAAACTAAAGGAATATCTTTTGGAATATTCTACTTGTTGGGATCTACCGCCGGTCAGTGCAGATCGGCGCACATGACCGACAACCTTTTGCCGTCTGGTTCTAGTGGGGCTTCGCCGGTCAGTGCATACCAGTGCACGCGACTGGCGGCATTCTTCACGTCGGTTCTGATCGAGCCTCGCCGGTCAGTGCACACCGCTGCACCTGACTGGCGGTCTTCTTCCATATCGCCCTGGTTGCGTTCCACCGGTCTGCCTTGACCGGCGGTCTTGACCGACGCGGATGGTTTTCCCGGGGCTTAGTCTTTTCTGCATCTGAAATGGTAGAAACTATGAAAATGCAACCTAAAGACTCTAAAATGCATCATAAACTATTGCTAAACGAATGAAAATCGAATGGTAAAACTAATAAAATACACACACATCAGAAACTCAATACATTGATCGGAGAGTTGCAGGTATGCCTTCCTTTCATTGAGGCGGTCAAGATGGTCCATTCGTTGAAGAAGTACATGAAAGAAATCCTAACCGAGAAGGTTAGCTTGGAGTTTGGGGGTTATGATGCTAAAAGAGGAGTGTTGTTCGATCTTCAAGAGAAACCACTACTTTAAATTACTCGATCCATGTTCTTTCACTATACCTTGTGTTATTGCGAACCGTATCCTTGATAGGTGTCTATGTGATTTAGTTTCAAGAGTTAGCCATATGCCCTCAAGTGTAGCAAGGAGGCTTGGATGTGTGAATTTAAAGCAATTAGGATGGCCCTGGTATTCGCGGATATGTCTACTCGCGTGCCGGAGGGAGTGCTAGAAGACGTACCAGTCTTTATTAGCGGTTGTGTCATCCTTACTGAGTTTGTAATTTTGCAGATAGACCGAGAACCTCATAATCTAATCATTCTAGGAAGACCATTCATGGCCACATAAATTGTCGTGATAGATGTGCAAAAGGGGAGCACTGAGCTGAACTTTGGCAATGTAGTCATACCTTATGACCTGCACATCATGATCAAGAAGCCCAAAATCCAATATCAGACTTTCTGAGTGGACGTTGTCAAGGAAGTAGTCCAAGAATCTATTCAGGAGTTTCAAGCTGACATTACAAGAAAAAAGTCTTTGGTAGCACGTAAATATTGCTATTGTACGTCTATGATAGCGTTATCATAGATGTTGTTTCTGCCCCAGCTATAATAGGTATGCCGCATAATAGCGGTAAATTTCCAACACTATTATAAGTTGTGCACATATGATAGCATTTATTTATATATGCTATTATACTTGTCATATCTATAATAGTATTTTGGAAAATGCTATCATAAATAAAATAAATATTATACATTATTAATTGAAAAAAAATATAAATATATTAATTTTATATATAAATTATGAAATATATATATTTTAATTAAAAATGGTCGAATATATTATTTTATATATATATTATTGTGATCAACCATTTTTAATATTATTTTATATATTAATCATTTTTAATTTAATATTACTGAATAATTAAAACCATATATTAATTACTTAAATTTACAAAAAAATACAAAAGAATACAAAATAAATACAAACAAAATACATAAAAAATACATAAAAATACAGTGAGTGATCTTCTTCATCATCGTCATTCATTCTGGTGGTCTCGCCACCCGTTATTCTTTCTGGTGGTCTCGCCGGAGCCTCGCAGGTGGTCTCGCCGGAGCCTCGCAGGTGGTCTCGCCCGCCTCGCCTCACCAACGTCAACACCTCTCTTTGTCGGACCTTCTCAAATCTCCGCGGAACCGGACTCGCCTTCGCCGCCGCTTCACCAAGCTCGCCGTCGCCGCATCACGAAGCTCGCCATCGCCATCACAAAGCTCGTCGTCGCCGCTTCACGAGCTTTAGCTTCTTCCTCCGTGAAGACAGTCGCCGCTTTAGCTTATTCCTCTGTGAAGACAGTCGTCGTCGCCGCTTCACAAGTTTAATAAGTTCTTCAAATTTGCAAAAGCTCTTCCAATTTTGCAAACAAATTTCGATCTGCAACAATTTTTCTTCGATCTGCTATAACAGACGACTGAAAAATCTGAAAACTGTCTACGATAGCATTTATGCATTTCGTGCTATGGTGGAGTGCTATCAATGGAGGTTTTTTTTGTAGTGTGATGACCATTTGCTAATAGCGCTAACCAACCCAGACAGCGAACGAGGATATCCGAACTACGAAGTCATTGAGATGATTGATGCAATGGATTATGCAATGGATTCTGCACCAAAAGAAGAAGCTCACTGCAGTTACTTTGGGATTCGAATCTGATTCAAGTTTTACGGTTGATTTTTGGTTTCTCTTCTCCATGCCTTACTCTTTGTGGGTAAATTGGGTCAAGGAGTATCTGATTCGGGAGAGTTCTTTCTGGACAACCACTACAAGTCAGGGTTCCTGGATTTGGGGTAAGCTCTTCAAGCTTCGACCTCTGGCTCTTACTTTTATGCGTTGGGACATTGGTACTGGTTCATCCATCTCTTTCTGGCACAATTTTTTGACTACGACTAGACCGTTGATTGGTCGTGGTTGTGAGGCAGGGCCCATGTGCCTAAGTATCCCTCTGACGTCTACCCTAACCACTAGCATGGCCATGGTTAGACATGTTCGGTTGCACAAGTCGTCTGACCTCTGTGCTATTGAGTCTCTTAATCCTCATCTCCAGTTTAGGCATGTCTCAGAGTCTGCAGACAGGTTGTTATGGCATGCTTTTGATTGCTTCTCGGGCCGCTTTGTGTTTTCGCATGCTTGAGACACGGCTCGAATACGCTAGCAGCCTATAGCCTCGGCGAGGGGTGTTTGGTTTCCTCGATCAGTTCCCCGGTTTGCTTTTGTCACTTGGTTAGCGGTCCTTGATAGGTTTTCTACGAGAGCTCGGGTTTATATCTGGTCGGGTGGATCACCCATGTGCACCTTTGGCTGGGACATTTCGGAGACGAGATATCATCTTTTTTTTACTTGCAGGTTTTCTTCCCAGGCGTGGAATCGGGTGGTACAAACTTTTATGCCTCAGGATTACACCACTCTTTGGGGGCGTCTACTCCCATTGCTGACTAGTCGGACCTACTCCGCTCTCAGATTGTATCTCTTTAAACTAGTGTTTCAATCTATGATTTATCACATCTAGCAGGAGCGGAACGCCTGGTACCATACTTCCAAGGATCTATCCTCGGCTGCGGTACTTGCCAAGTTGGTGGAGTGTTCAATTCGTAATAGGTTGTTATCCCTCTCGCCACCAGGGGGTATTAGTGATGATCTTTACGTGGAGTAGATTCAGACTCACCAAAGTGATGTGTAAATGGATGTTATTTTCCTTGGATGTATTTTTTCCATTGAATTTTAACATTGAAGAATTTTACGAAGACTAACTGCAGATTGTTCCCCATTCTCCACTATGTTGTGGTCACATCCCCCTTCTTTGAGCTTTTTATTTTTTCTCTTTTTGTTTGCGTTCTTTAATCTCTTATTATCCCCTATATATAGTCATTGGTCACCTGCATAATGTTTTTTTATTGAATATATATTACATTACAACAAAAACAAAAGATAATATATGAATTAAAAGGACACAACTAATGAAATAATTTCTTTACTCAGTCTTAAATACATTTTACTATTTATATTATCTTCTATTTTCTAATTCCAATTTTTATGTATGAATATTTTCACTTTTGTGTTTATATTGGTCGCCCAAAATATTAAAAACATCATTGAAGTATTTATTTTGTACACACCTTAGATGTAGATATGTTTGCAGGGACGGAGCACATTTTACATAGTACAATATGTATGAATACTTTAATATTTGTTTGCTTAGTGTGTAATTAAATTGTTTAATTTAATTGTTAAGACTTTTAAGTATCTTTGATCAACATAATTTCTGTAGTTTTTCTTTAAACAATGAAATTGATTGTGATTTTTGTAAACGATTTTTATGAATATAATGAGAAGTTGTATATCACCAAAAAAAAATATTAACAAAAATAGGAAAAAGAGACAAATTGGCTTTCAAACTAACCAATGAAAATATTAGAAGAAACCAAGAAGAAGATCAAAATCAGAAACATTGATGGCTATCTTTTAGGAAAATCCTAAAAATAGCCTAAAACACACAAAATTAGTTAAATACATCCCTTCAATAACATAGCTAAAAGTTCTCTCTTGGGAGTTTAAAAGAGAAGAAATAAATAATCAAATTAAAGAAGTTAGAAATCGAGGAGTTTAATTGGTTAATCTCAAATATTTGTTATTCTCGAATCATACCCACCATTTGGAATACTAATCCACCACCATCTTAATAATTATTGATTCTGTTCGATGAAATCATCAATGAAGACTTTTAGTTTTAGCTTTCTCAAGATACTTCGTCAAATACAGAATAAAGTATATCTAATCTTCTTGACACATTTCGATGAGATGCGAATGAAAGAAGAAAAAAGAGAGAGAAAAAAGCAAAAAGAACGACACAAGAGATGTTTACTCGGTGTTCACTTCCGATGAGAAGAGCTAATCACCGGGGACAGATTCAATCCAACAAATTCACTAGCACAAGATTACAAATAGATTCAATAGAGATACAAGAGCTTCATCGATGGAGTTTCTCAAATAGAACAAGAAAACCTCCCGAAAACTCTCTCTCTAAAACCAGAATCAAAATGATGAACTGAGAAAGAAGAAAACAATAAGAGTCTGTTATAACAGACACTTGAACCGAGCTAAATGAGAATTGAACCGGCTGAAATACACTTCAATTTTATCCGGTTTAGCAAACAGCTGAAACTTGAAGCACATATAACAGCTCGATCAACATTCCACCTTGATTCCAGGTTCAGCCTTCTTCTACACAGACACAAACTCAAACTTCTGCAAGTCATACTTGGATTTAACCTACCTGCAATTACTGGGTTGCTGAAAGTATGCACCTTGTTGATTTCAATCTCTCCTGCTTCAGTCACACTTCTGATAAAGTGAAATTTCACTGAAACATTTTTTGTTCTTTCATGGAACACAGTGTTTTTAGCCAGACAAATTGCAGATTGAGAATCACACCAAACTGATGCCTTCTCATGAGTGATTCTCATGTCTTTAAGCATGCCTTGAATCCAGATTGCTTCTTTAACAGCTTCAGAAAGAGCAACGTACTCAGCTTCAGTGGTTGATAGAGCAACGATGTGCTGCAAACTGGACTTCCAACTGACTGCGTTTCCACCAACCTTGAAGACATAACCACTGATAGATCTTCGTTTATCCATATCGCCTGCAAAGTCGGAATCACAGAAGCCTTGAATTGAAAACTTTTCTCCTTTAGTATAAGTGAGACACATATTTGATGAACCTTTAAGATACTTCAGCAACCACTTTACTGCTTCCCAGTGCATTGGACCAGGCTTGCTCATAAATCTGCTCACTAAACCAATAGCATATGCAACATCTAGGCGAGTGCCAACCATTGCATACATAACACTTCCTACTACACTTGAATAGGGTGTTTTATTTGTATCTAATCCCTATTCATCTTTAGCCAATGAAGCTAGTTTAAAATGAGCTCCTATGGGGGTACTTACAGACTTGGAGATATCCATACAAAACCTCTTGATCACTTTTTCAATGTAGTTCTCTTGAGACAGTTGCAGAGTACCTTCTTCTCTGTTCCTTTTTATATCAATACCCAGAATTCGACTTTCATATCGAACTCTTGACTCAGAATCTGCTTTAGCTTGATGACTTCGATCTTGTTTGTTGAAGCCAACAACATATCATCAACATAGAGTAAGATGTAGATGTACTCAGAGGGCTTTGATTCCTTTACATAAACACACAGATCATGATCACTCCTGATGAAATCTTTACTTGTGATGAATATGTCAAAGCGTATGTTCCACTGTCTTGGAGCTTGCTTCAAACCGTAAAGAGATTTCTTGAGAGCACAAACCTGATCCAGCTTAGGATTCACAACAAAACCTTCAGGTTGCTCCATGTATAACTCTCGATTAATTTCACCATGTAAGAATGCTGTCTTTGCATCCATTTGCTCCAATTCCATATCAAAATTTACCACCAAGGTCATAAGAATTCTGATAGAGGTATGTTTAACTACAGGAGCAAAGACTTCTTCATAATCAATCCATTCCCTTTGAGAGAACCCTCGAGCAATCAGACGTGCTTTGAATCTCTGAGATACAACTTTAGGAATGTCAGGTTTTAGCTTATAGAGCCATCTGCAGGAGATCACTTTATGATCCTTAGGCCTTGCTACTAGTTCCCAGGTTTCATTCTTGATTAATGAATCCATTTCTTCCATCATACCTTCATGCCATTTAGACAATTCCTTGTTCTTCAAAGCATCGTGATAGCAGCTAGGTTCTTCAGAATCTCTCTTCGGTAGATATCAATGCAAAAGCTATGTTTGAATCATCTGTGAGCCAAGATGGCAGAGTAATGGTTCTGCTTTCCCTATCACGCACCAGTTGATAGTTTTCTAAGCTCGGCTTAGCTGTTTCTTCTTCCTCATATTCACTATTATCCAGAACTATTTCAACTTTATATGTTGTTTCTCCTTCTTTTGAAGTAACTCCACCTCCTTTAGATAATTCAGGTTGTGGGATATTAATAGGTGCAACACGAACTGCTACATCCTTATCCTTGATCTGTTCTGAATTCTCAGTTGCTATTAGATCCTTGTAGACCTGAGATTCATTGAAAACCACATTACGACTGATAATGCACTTCCTTTCTTCCAATATCCAGATCTTATAGCCTTTGGTTCCAGTAGGATAGCCAATGAAGATGACTTTGATTGCTCTAGGCTTCAACTTTCCTTGATCTTGGTGAACATAAGCAACTGATCCAAATCTTCGAAGATGACTGTAACCAGGCTTTCGATTTAACCAGAGTTGTTCATATATGTTGTGATCAATAGCTGATGCAGGTGATCTATTCATCATATAGGCTGCAATAGCAGCAGCTTCAGCCCAAAACTCTTCCTCTAAGCCAGACTCATTGAGAAGACATCTCACCTTTTTCCATCACAGTGCGATTCATACGCTCGGCCACACCCTTCTGTTGAGGCGTGTATGTACATGTCCTATGCCTTGTAATCCCATTGTTTTTGCAGAAATCATTGAATCTTGTATTACAGAATTCCAAACCATTATCAGTTCTGAGCACCTTCACTTCCTTCCCAATCTGATTCTCAACCAGTCTCTTCCAATCACAAAATCTCTCAAAAGTTTCATCTTTTGTCTTTAGAAACATTAACCAGACCTTTCGAGTCTTGTCATCTACGATTGACAGAAAGTACTGATTACCTGAAAGTGATGGTGTAACATTCGGAGATTCCCACAAATCAGCATGTAAGTATCCCAAAGCTTCTTCTGTTGTATGTTTTCCAACATTAAAGCTTAGTTTCTTTGCTTTTCCCATGACAGTTTTCACAGAAGCTTAAGGCTTTGATGTCTTTCTTATCAAGCAGTCCTTTAGTGACAAGAGGTTTCAAGCTGTTGAGATTTAGATGTCCCATTCTACTGTGCCATAACGTCGTCTTATCAATGGTTGATTCGACATTGTTACTCTGACTGAGAATAGTCTTACCATTCAAGACATACAGACCATTTATAAGTTCTCCTTCAAGGGGAGTTCTATTGTTCTTGAAGTATCTGACTTTTCCATCCCCTCCTTCATGTCTATAACCAAGTTTATCCAATGTACCAGTAGATATAAGATTTCTTCTCAACTGAGGCACATATCTAACATTTTTCAATACACTGATTGATCCACCATTAGTGTTTACTTTGATGGATCCACTTCCTTGAGACTCGACAGAATGATCATCACTAAGAAGGATTGTTGTTTTTCCATTTTCTTGATAATCCAGAAACCAATCTCTCCTAGAGGTCATGTGAAAAGTGCAGCCAGAATCCAGAATCCAAGTATCTTTAGCATCCATACAGTCCATGCTTAATGCTTCAGAATACACCAATTTTTCCAATAACACTTGCTTCTCCCAAATCATCATCTCCATATTTCTTCTTTATGGCATAACAATTCTTTTTAACATGACCTTCCTTCTTGCAAAACCAGCAAGTAATTTTGGATTTAGAGTGAGATCTACTTCGATCTTTTGATGATCCTTTCGAATTTCTTGAAACTGAACTCCCTCTTTCTTTTGTATACAATAGAACACCAGACCCTTTGTCAGATTTCAAAGATTCAGCAATTTCTAATTCCCTTGATTTTGCTGCAGATACAACTTCATCTAACGTAAGAGAATTTCTTCCATACTTCAAAGTATGTTTCAACTGATCAAAATTCCAAGGCAATGAGGTCATAAGAAGTATAGCTTGTACCTCATCTATGACTGTTACCTCAAGACTTCCCAGTTCTGCAATAATCTTGAGAAAGTCATCCACATTTTGATCAATAGTCTTTGAATCTGACATCTTGAAGATGTAGAACTTCAACTGCAAATGAATTCTATTTGGGAGAGTGCTTACCATGTATAAACGATTCAGCAGAGACCAAACTTCAGCAGCGGTTTCTTCCATAATTAGTTTTCGAAGAACATTATCGCCAACGGTCATAACGATCAGATTCTTGACTCTTTCAGATCTGTCGATCTTTGTTGGATCAGGTATCATCTTTGTTGCAGGCTCCGATGAACCTTTGTCATCATCGACAGGTTGTTTCCCATCGGCCTTTGATGTAGATACCTCCATTTCGAGCTTCGAAACAGTGAGAACATCTTTCAATCCATAATGACCAAAATGAGCCATCATTCGTATTTTCCATAGCGAGAAATCTCCTGAGCCATCAAACACTCCGATGTGCGTCGGAGCCATAGAATCTGATGCTCCCCCTTGCTCTGATACCAATTTGTTCAATGAACTCATCAATGAAGACTTTTATCTTTAGCTTTCTCAAGATACTTCGTCAAATACAGAACAAAGTATATCTAATCTTCTTGACACATTTCGATGAGATGCGAATGAAAGAAGAAGAAAGAGAGAGAAAGAAGCAGAAAGAACGACACAAGAGATGTTTATCCGGTTTTCACTTCCGATGAGGAGAGCTAATCATCGGGACCAGATTCAATCCAGCAAATCCACTAGCACAAGATTACAAACAGATTCAATAGAGATACAAGAGCTTCATCAATGGAGTTTCTCAAAGAGAACAAGAAAACCTCCCGAAAAATCTCTCTCTAAAACCAGAATCAAAACGATGAACTAAGGAAGAAGAAAACAATAAGAGTCTGTTATAACAAACACTTGAACCGGAAAACATAAACCAGCTAAATGAGAATTGAACAGGCTGAAATACACTTCAATTTTATCCGGTTTAGCAAACAGCTGAAACTTGAAGCACATATAACAGCTCGATCAACAGATTCCATTGTCATTACGTCTCTACTGAAAGAACCAATGAAGTCATGACCATCAAACCGATCACCAGTCGTTTTATACGACCACCAAATGAAGCACGTGAAGTATATTGTGTGAGCCAATCAGACAATTCTTGGTTGGCTTCTTGAATCATCTCATCGAGTGGTCTAACCAGTGATGTATTGTTCTCGTTGAAGATGACGCTTGCAAATCCAGATTTGCTTGCAAATCCAGATTAGCTTGCACGTCTTGTTCACCCGATACGATAGATAAAACCATCAATATCATTTGGTATATCAATGTTTAAAAATGAGCCATGTGTGGAATGTCAAGCCAACCAAAATGGGTGTCCTCCCACTTTTAAAGAACCTAATGCCACTTCCAATTCCTTTAAATGTATAATAAAAAACGATCAGTAATGATTAACTTGAATACGTTCAAGTCAACAAATAACATTCAGGTTGTTTATAAACAACATAGTTTAACCAACAATTTGTTGTGTTCCATCTGAAATAACACAATGTGTAACCGCAAAAACCTTTTGGTTTTATTAGATAATTTCTCGAACAAGTTTAATCTAACAATTAAACAACTCAAAGGAAAATCTAACTATCTTCCTAAACTTAACACTGTATGTTGTCTTGAACAATCTCGACAACAATATAGATGATGATTCTGACCTTAACTCTATTCAGAACCGTTACCACTACTTAATCTCTCAAACTCGCTCGATCTCTCTAATTTTGCTCTATTTTCTAATCGATGATTTCCTCTGTCTTCGTACATCTCTTTATATAGGCTATTATATTTTCTTTATCCTCTTAAGAGTAGGATTCCTTCCTTAGTTTATCTTTGCATATCTTTCGGTTGAGATATGCTGCAATCTTTAACGTGGATAAGGCCATATCTCCAGACATGATACGATGCAGTTTAGTAACTGCTAATATAATGCTTCTTCAATCTCCCCCTTTTTAGTTTTGCTGATGTCTTGAATACTTCTTGAGCCTGACTTCGAGTGATGGGTTGAATTATCCGCCGAGTTGTTGACACATACTATTGCTTCATCTTTTGATAAACATCTTGAACCATCTTGAACCATGGTTCAAAGTGCAAAAGCATGAATCAAAACACAGCCATGAATCAAAACACACCCTAACAAAATTTAACAAAAGCTCCCCCATAATCCAAACACCCGAAAAACAGAACAATTCAAAATATCAAAATAAGACACCTCCCCCTATTCAATACCAGCAAAGATAAAAACAGCTACTCAATTCGGCGAAGTATCTTCTGAAGTTGAGCAATGGTTTCCTTGATAAGGGGACGCTGCTCAAGTGTAGAGCTACAACCTGTAGGGACGTCTAAAGCAATATGCATCTAACCAGATTTCGCTGGGATGTCTTCCTAGAGTTCTCGCTTCAAAGGGTGACGGCGAGTAACCTCTGCATTTCGGAGCAGAGCGTGGCACAGTGTCATTGACGGTGTCCTGGGCCATAGCATGACCCAGAAGCTCACCCATGAGTTTGTCATGCGAGAACACTCTAGGCACAATGAGCACTTCAGTCCGCAACACAGGTACTTCCATGCCCGCAGAAATAAGGCCAAACACCAGAGATGGAAATGGAATACTCGCGTTCGCACTACCACCAGTACTCCATTCAACAATCTCCTCAAACATAATCTGCCCCATGTCAACCCGAACTCTCGTAGCTATCTTGTAAACTAAGCGAGCCCGTGCATCATTCACATAGCTCCGATTTGTCGTGGGCATCCAGTTGTAGCCACATAAATTGAATAATGCAGCACACTGAGGAATAAACTCCTTCCGTTTCAGATCATCCCAACGCATCCCTGCTTCACCAGTAAAAAATGCAGCTAAGACATCTCGACTTAGGCCATCAACCTCGCGATTGCGGATGACGTTTTCAGAACTCAAAGAACCCAAGTTAAAGAACTTCTGAATACTTTCACTTGAAAGTTTGTGCATTCTTCCTCGAGTAAACACAGATACTTCTTGTTGACCTTCCTCAATTACTTCAGGGAAATGCGCATAAAACTCCAACACAGCTTCTTTGACATATCCATCAATCTTTCTAACCGTACTGTCAATACTAACCCGCTCTGAGACACTTCCCAAATCAGTCATATCCGTGCT
>OVAO01002347.1:208-12941 GCA_900406285.1 Biscutella auriculata
TTAGAACTACAAGTATCTTATGTGATAAGGTACTCTTAAGGCTTGACTGCAGTCCGGCCGGCTCAGTCATGATCTAAAGAAAGCTTCTAAACTATAAATGGTATAGTTAGCCTTTAGTTTATGTCTTATTCAGTTTTAAATGATATTCTTGATTGCCTAGATATTTGAGGCGCGAGAGTGCGGTATTGAAGCATGTTAGGATAGCATTTAGGATGGGTTATGGGAAAGTCACTACTTCGGGGTTTCTCAAAGCGTTTGGACACGAGAGTGCGGTGTTAGAGTTACCCCGAGAGAGGCTCTTCATGCGAGAGTGGATGAGTCCAAATTTAAATCATTAACCCTAAGATAAGATTAAAACCGGAGCACTTAGACCTAGGATCCTTGCCTGAAAAATTGCCTGCCTTCTCTTTATTTAAGTCTTCGTTAATTTCCCGCTTTATTTGCTTGTTGAATGGTCACTTGCCTTTGCTACAATCAATCGACAATATTAACAGGAATTTTAGTGACAAATATAAAATCCTGCTTAGACCTAGAATTTCCTTATAAGTCTGTTGTCTCTAATAAAACCTCCCGATTTGGTTCGATATACACCCTTCTTATTTCATTTGCCTTTGCTACAATCAATCGACAATATTAACAGGAATTTTAGTGACAAATATAAAATCCTGCTTAGACCTAGAATTTCCTTATAAGTCTGTTGTCTCTAATAAAACCTCCCGATTTGGTTCGAGATACACCCTTCTTATTTCATTTGCAAAAGCATTGTTTTTTTCTCTGCTCTACTTGTCTATAGTAAGCAGTAAGGGGATAAAACCTCTTTATCAACCAGTGACTCGTGCACAAGCTAGGAGGTTGTCTATAGCCATCATGAAGGTCCTAGAGGAGCTTGTAACTCATTGCCATCACTTGGAGACGGAGGAAGACCCGATCATGCATCACTTCCTCATAACTTCTCCAAGTAGCTAAGCCGGTCCTTGAGGTCTTGAGGGGTACTCTTCCTACCAATGAGGTTTGTGCCACTGGGTTTACTCATTGGAGGTTTGACGAGGCCCATTGCACTAGACCTGACCTAAGTTCGTGGCCAAAGCCCATCTTTGAAGCGAACTGTACACATGACCATTGAAGACCGTCTTTGGCCTTATCCCATTATGCTTTGATTTTTGATTCCTTATTTCCCTTTTAGGGTTTTATTTATTTCGCAAGTAAGACTATTTAAAGGCATGTAGGCGTTTATGGCAAACCAACTTTCAACTTTTAAAACCAAAGATGAGATCTTTTTCTGTTTTGGAAGTTCAAGTCTAAGAGTATGTCATATATCTTGGGGTTTTTAGGTTTTGTGTGTGATATCCAAACCTCCATCTTTTCCTTTCGTTTTTCGTTTTAGAAATGTCATCGGCAATCTCTCGAGTATTCGGCGGTGGACCCAAGACCTTGAGTGTTTCCCTTGATCATATCTCGTGCCTTTGTCATTTTGCCTCGATTGATATCCCTTATTTCTCATAAGAATAAGATTCACCAAAGGGTTTTTCATTCGTAGTTCGAAAGGGCGAGAATCTCGAATCAGCTTTCTCTGGTACGGTCGGCGAGGCCGTAACGTGCGTACCACGACGACCCCCATCGACAATCTCCGAACAGATCTAGCCATTTTGTCCATCTCTCTTGATCGATCCTCCTCTTTGGCCCTTAGAACGAACGTCACTGAAAGGCGTCAACTTTGGAGATGTTTTGGTCGAAGGATTCTCTCTCCCAATCTCTCGTACTACCGGCGTAGCCGTACACGGTCGTACCCGACGACCTTAAAATCATTCCTCTAATCTCTCGTACGACCAGCGTAGCCGTACACTTACTTCTCTCTCGTTTGAAACTCTTATTTGATATTCTTTAAGAGATCTAACAAGTTTGGTAACTTTTGATCACAGAGTTTGAGAGATGTGAGTTTGTGGCCGCCCTTAGCCAACAACCTCAAGCTATTACCCCCTCCAAGCGTGTTCCTTCTGTAACAAGCTGTGTGTCAAGTGGTATCAGGGCCCTTGGAGGACTCACAATCCAAAAACAACTCAAGGTGTGTTCTTTCTCCTTCTCAAAGTTTCCAACTTTCCATGTTTTAAATCGTTTTACGCTTTAGATCAAAATGAAAACCTTAAAATATTTGTGCTTTCTTGAGTTTGAAGTTTTCATTCTGCTTGAAAGACTTAGGCTTTTTGGTCGACAAGTTCTTCCTAGAAGGTTTTCGTTTTCTTTGTGCTTAACTCGGGTTCTTCCAAGCATCAATGGCGACCAAGGACTGATCTTTGCGTGATTTTTGTTTGTTTGTGCAAGGTAGTACAAGGAATAAAGCATCATTTTTCTTTTAAGGACAAATGGCCGCGCATGTGGTTCCTTCTCGTCAAAAAGCAAAACCGGGACCACACTGTACATCCGTCCTTATCCAGCCGTTAGCAAATCATCAGTCACGGGAAAAGACAAGAGAGACAATTGTTGCTTTCAGAAAGTGAAGGAACTAAAGACGAAAGGCGGCAAAGGAGGCGTGAGACTAAGTTCACACGGTCGCTACTTGTGGTCCCCATCTTTTGATCCTTGTGTGGCCGTTGTGCGCCAGGTCCTTGACTTGTCAACCACGGCTCCTCACCAATACCAGACTCATGCCTCACAAGGTACCCTTACAAGACCTTGCTCTCCATTGCCAAATCCTACAGCAAGACCAATTGCGCTTCTTATTGTGCCACCCGAGAACTTAGCCGAAGCTTCGGCTAATGCGCCTCAATCTGATCCTACAGCCGCTCTAATTAGATTGTTGAATGAAATTTTTGATGAGCTAAGAAGAGAGCTCCAACCTCCTCCTCCAGCCCAAGCTGCCCTAGTTCAAGCCGCTCCCCAGCTGCTTCAACGGCGAGGACCTATAGAGCGTATCCCGATGATGAAGAGGACCACTTTCCTCAACGAATGAGGCCTTAGAAACAACCAAGAGAACCTCACTAAAGGCAACAACCTAAATGGGATCAATAGAGAAGAAGATTCGAGGTTAAGGATAATTATAAACCTGAAGATATTCAAAGAGAGCCTAGGCCGAGACATGCTTACCTAAGAGACTATAGACCAAGACAAGCTTATTTAGGTATCAAGATGAAGATGACGACCTCTTTGACCATCCTAGTCAAGCTTCTCAAAGGCTCTATCACTGTGAGCCAAGACAAGAAAGGATTGAAGGGTTTAAGATCAAGATCCCTCCTTTCCAAGGCAAGAGTGATTCAGATGCTTACCTAGAATGGAAAAAGAAGATTGAATTTGTATTTGATTATCGTTGGTACTCTGAGATCAACAAGGTCAGGATGGCAGCCACTGAGTTTCAAGATTATGCCCTTAGTTGGTGGGACCAACTGGTTACATCTAGAAGAAGGAATGGAGAGAATCCTATTGATACTTGGGTCGATTTGAAAGCGGCCATGAGAAGATGCTATGTGCCAACCCATCATCAATGTGAACTCCATCAGAGGCTCAGGAGATTAGTTCAAGGGTCGAAGTAAGTTGAAGACTACTTCCAAGAGTTGGAAACACTCCTTTTGACGACTGATCTAAGAGAACACCGTGAAGTCACTATATCTCGTTTTCTTGGTGGTCTTATCTGAGAAATCCAGGACCACCTAGAGTTACAACACTATGTGGAATCAGAGGAGATGCTACATAAGGTAGTGATGATTGAGCAGCAAATTAAAAGGAAAGGAAAGGCTCCTTTCAAGTCTAACTATCACAAGGAGTCTAAGTCCACTTATGCTAAGGAAGGAAATCCACCTTAGAAGCCTTTCACTCCCGCTTCTAATGAAAGTGCCAAGGAGACACCTAATGCTTTTAAGGAAAAGGGCAAGGGAATTTCTAATCCAACCAAGGCATGTGATGTCAAGTGCTTCAAATGTCAAGGCCGAGGACACTACTCCAACGAGTGTGCTAACAACCGAGTTATGATCCTTCTTAAAGATGGTGAGTATATGTCTGAGGATGAAGAAGCTATTCAAGAGGTGGAAGATGAGAATTACGTTGATGAGTGTGAAGAAAAAGCTGCCCAAAGAGAGCTCTTAGTTGCTAGAAGAATGTTGAAGCTTTTCCATAAGGATAGGAAGATGAGCAACGAGACAACTTGTTCCACTCTCGATGTTTGGTGAAAGACAAGGTGTGTAGTCTTATCATTGATGGATGTAGTTGTACTAATGTTGCTAGCACAACTATGGTTAAGAAGCTAGGCTTGGAAAAGAAGAAGCATATGAAGCCATACAAGCTACAATGGCTTAACTCGGAGGGAGAGTTGAAGGTGTCTCACCAAGTGACCGTCAGCATTTCTATAGGTAAATATGTTGATGAGGTTCTATGTGATGTGTTACCTATGGAGGCTGGTAATATCTTCTTAGGAAGACCGTGGCAGTTTGATAGACATGTGGTCCATGATGGCTTCTCAAATAAGTACACCTTCGAGTATAATGGCAAACGGATCATTCTTCTACCTATGACACCTCAAGAAGTGGCTTAAGATCAGATTAACCTAAGAAAGAAAGAAATAATTACCCATTTCCTCAAAGGTTCCTAACTTCTTGGTTAACCAAAGCACTGTAAGGAAGTCTCTTCATGCTCAACAAACTGTTTTGTTATTCGTTTACAAAGAGACCCTAGCTTGTGTTACTAATCCTTCACCGGTGCGTCCAAGTATTCTTAGTGATCTCTTGCACAAGTATAAAGATGTCATTCCAGGTGAAAAGAGGTTCAAGGCTTACCACCCAAGCGAGGCATTGAACATCAAATATACTTTGTGCCCGGAGCAACCCTTCCCAATCGGCCGGCCTATAGAACCAATCCTCTAGAGACCAAGGAGTTACACAAACAAGTCGAGGCACTCATGTACAAGGGGTACATCAGCTTGAGTCCATGTGCCGTCCTTGTTATCTTGGTCCCCAAAAAGGATGGGACATGGCGCATGTCTGTTGATTGTCAAGTTATCAACAATATAACGGTTAAGTATCGCCATCCCATTCCACGCTTAGATGACATTCTAGATGAGCTTCATGACTCTAAGATTTTCTCTAAGATAGACTTAAAGAGTGGATATCATCAAATAAGAATAAAAGAAGGAGATGAATGGAAAACGGCTTTCAAAACTAAACATGGCCTATACGAGTGGTTGGTGATGCCTTTTGGCTTAACCGCTGCTCAAGCACCTTTATGAGATTAATGAATCATGTTCTTAGGAAGTTCATAGGCTTGTTTGTGGTAGTCAATTTTGATGATATCTTGATTTATAACAAGAACTTAGAAGAGCATTCTAAATACTTAGAATCGGTTATAGAAGTGCTAAGGAAAGAAGAACTTTATGCTAATTTAGCTAAGTGCACATTTGGAACGGATAACCTAGTATTTCCTGGCTTTGTTGTGTCAGCTGAAGGCGTGAGGGTGGATGAAGGAAATGTCACATCCATTAGGGAATGTCCCACTCCCAAGACAGTCGGTGAAGTAATGAGTTTTCATGGTCTAGTCGGCTTCTAGAGGAGGTTTGTGAGGGACTTCAGTACCTTAGCTGCCCCTCTCACCGAGGTTATCAAGAAATCAGTGGGATTCAAATGGGAGGATGCTCAAGAACAAGATTTTCAAGTCTTGAAACAAAGACTAACCAATGCCCCTTTGCTTGTGCTTCCAGACTTCTCCAAAACCTTTGAGATAGAATGTGATGCGTTGGGCCTCGGAGTGGGAGTTGTCCGTATGCACGACAAAAGACCCATTGCTTACTTTAGTGAGAAGCTTGGAGGAGCAACTTTGAATTACCCAACCTATGACAAGAAGTTGTATGCGCTTGTGAGAGCATTACAAACTTGGCAACACTTTCTTTGGCCTAAGGAATTCGTCATTCATATTGATCACGAGTCCCTTAAGCATCTCAAGGGCCAATATAAGCTTAACAAGAGGCATGCTAGATGGGTGGAATTCATTGAGACATTCCCATACGTTATAGCTTACAAGAAAAGTAAATATAATTTTGTTGCCGACGCATTATCGAGGAGGTACACTCTTCTTTCTAGTTTAGATGCTAGACTTCTAGGTTTTTAGCAAATGAAAGAATTATATGCTACTGATCTCGACTTTAAGAGTGTGTATGTGGAATGTTCATCTCATGCCTTGGATCATTATTATATTCTTGATGGGTATTTGTTCTTTAAGAATCGTTTGTGTGTACCTAATGGATCTATCCGAGAGTTGTTGGTTAGGGAAGCTCATAGTGGTGGACTAATGGGACACTTTGGAGTAGACAAAACCATGAAGGTAGCTGAAAACCATTTCTTTTGGCCACACATGAGGAAAGACGTGGAGAAGATGTGCTCTCAATGCCTTAAGTGCAAGCAAGCCAAGGCTAAATCACAGCCCCTCAGTTTGTATACCCCTCTCCATATTGCATCTAATATGTGGCATGACATATCAATGGATTTCGTTTTAGGACTGCCTAGAACTAACTACGGAAATGATTCTATCTTTGTCGTAGTGGATAGATTTTCTAAAGTGGCACACTTCATCCCTTCCCATAAGACTGATGATGCAACTTATATAGCTAATTTTTTCTTTAAAGAGATTGTCAAATTGCATGGATTCCCTAGAACTATAGTCTCAGATAGGGATGCTAAGTTCTTAAGTCAATTTTGGAAGACTTTGTGGAGTAAATTGGGCACTAAGCTATTGTTATCTCCTACTTGTAATCCTCAAACGGATGGACAAACTGAGGTTGTAAACTGAACTATGGTCATGCTTCTTAGGGATTTGGTTAGAAAGAACTTAAAATCTTGGGAAGATTGTTTGCCACATGCCGAGTTTGCTTATAACTTAGCTAAGCACTCAATTTTTTGCCACATTCCTTTGACTCCATTGGATTTGATACCGTTGCCTTTACGTGAAAGCATAAGTGTAGGTGGTGTTGAGAAAGCCAAGCAAGTCAAGAAGTTACATGAGCAAGCCAAATCCAACATTGAGGCCAAGACTGAGTATTACACACGAAATGCTAACAAAGGACGCAAGGAGAAATCATTCAAGGAAGGAGAATGGTTGTGGATTCACTTGAGGAAGGACCGGTTCCCGGAAGAAAGAAGTTCAAAGCTTAAGCCGCGAATAGATGGCCCCTTTGAAATAACCAAGAAGATCAATGATAATGCCTATCAACTTGATCTCCAAGGTAACTACTCCATCTGTTCTAGCTTCAACACTGCTGACTTGATCTCTTTTGATGTAGATCCCACAGATTTGAGGTCAAATCCTTTTGAAGAAGGAGGGGATGATACACATGTGCCTATATAAGGAAACCGATCAAGTAGGAGCCAACCTTGAAGTTCCCATTGGACCAGTGACTCGTGCACAAGCTAAGAGGTTGTCTATAACCATCATGAAGGTCCTAGAGGAGCTTGAAACTCATTGCCATCACTTGGAGATGGAGGAAGACCCGATCATGCATCACTTCCTCATAACTTCTCCAAGTAGCTAAGCCGGTCCTTGNGACCTTGAGGTCTTAAGAGGTACTCTTCCTACCAGTGAGGTTTGTCCCACTAGGTTTACTCATGGGTGACCGATGTAGACAATGATGAAGCAGCCAATGCACATGATCGATCACCAGCATCGAACAAGGCTGATCGATAATGTCCAAGCAAAGTCAAAGACTTGTTTAATGAGTAAACCACTCTATTTCTCCTTTTATTTTGGACTACTATATATATGTTTTCTGTCAAAACCCTAAGGGAGAGAGCTTCCATTCTAGGATTTATCCACTTTTGGTATTTGAAGCTTGTTTCCATTTGGATCTTGAAGTTTAATACAATTTCTTAGCTTAATCCTTGTTTCATCTGGTTTATCTTAGTTAATTTTGCAATCTTTCTTTTTCTTCTGAATCAATCCATGGTTGAACATAGATTTTCCCTAAAATCTTTTGTTCTTTTATGGATATTGAGTATGTTTAGGGTAGGTTAGGTTCATTTGAGGATGGTTAACGATGCTTATGTTTGAATATACCAATATCTTCTTCTTGTAGATGAACTTAATGCTAGAATAGGGTTGGCCATCCTCATTCTATATTTTAGGAGATTCATTAATCGAAAGATATTCATGAATTTCTAGATCATATATATAAAGTTGTTGATTGAAGTCTTGCAATGAGAGTATGTCGAGGTAGAGATTATATTATCAATTACGTCTCTCATGCATTGCAAATCTCGGGGTCTCAGTCACATCCTTAGAACACCCAAGATCCTTCCCCTCCCTCTGTCATTACTCCTTTACTCACACTACCTACTCTTCCTACCACATTGAGCACTAAAGATGTTAACTCACTTCTTTCAGGTACCATGGGAACAACCCACTCAGATAAAATGGCTCCATCTTCTGGAGAACCATGACTCTTTAGCTACCATTCCCAAGGAAGCTCATAATTTCATTGGAAGCTTGATGTGGGTTTTATATGTTGTCTAAATCAATCAGAGGTTTTAAATAACATTTTCCTCTTCTACAATAGCTGCAAGTGCACAACTATGTCAGTTGAGTACTAAGGGATCGAATCCCCAGAGAAGTTTGTACTTTAGGTCTAAGTTTTTTCTAGAGCTAAGTGATTATGGTTTGGGGTTTGGTTTGATTTCGGCTAAGACTAAGCAAATAAGAAAATAAGCAATTGAAGCAAGCAAGAAAAAGGAAACAAAGCAGAAGTAAATAAGGAAACTTTCAATAAACTAAAATGTTAGGTCTTTGGGATATCTCTTTGGATCCCATGATCTAGTTGAACCGGTTCAAAGGATGGTATTCACGCACCATCTTGAACTCAACAAGTTTTGCTTGGCCTTACCCCATTGACGTGGTGCATTAGGACCCTTAGCCACACGACCCAAATAACAACGAGCAATCAGATTCATTCCCTTGGTGGCCAAGCTAGCATTATCTCGGGACTGAGTCAATTTGCTCACAACCAAGAGTCCCTTAAAGGAGGTCTAGGAATGAGATATTCCCCTATGCAAAGTTCCTCTTGGTTGCCTTTTAAACAAATGGTTTGGGTATTCTCATGAGATTTTGCCCCTATGAGCTATCCCTTGGATCAATGAGTAGGATATCAACCCTAGTCACGTATAGCACGCTGGTTGAGAAGAGACTCTTAGGCGACACCCTTTTTAACTAATTCCCATCATATCTAGATCATGGTTTTCTTGAAGGAAACTCCTAGAACCAACTATCTATTACTCACACATGAATACTATTGAGATAGATATGTGTGGTAGGTTTGGTAACAAGCAAGGAAATGCTATTACAACAAGCAAGAGAGAGTCTCGGCCTTGGCTACCCGTGAGTGCAAGAGAATTAAAGAGATGCTTGGCTTAAATACTTCAACTACTAATGGACAAAATCTATGAACTGAAATATCCCTAGGAAGCTTGAGGTTTTTATGAGAAAACACGAATGAAAGCAAGAACAGCAAGCAAAACAACAAAGAGACAAAGGGAACTCACATAAGTAAGCCTCGAGGCTCTCGACTATGGAGTTAAGAGAATTAAATGCTTGAGCACACACAAGGGTCACAATAAATAACAGGCAGTAAACCAGACAGTAGGGAGTAGCAATATGAAGAAAATTAACGTTTTATAGCTTAGAAAAAGGTAAGATACAACTCAATAGAGTGTAAGGGACTCGAGCACACTAAGACAAGAGGTTCGACCACTATTGTCTCCACTTAAGAACCCTAAACTAAACATAATTATCTTAAACATCCCGCTCTCTAAAAGAGCAGAAAACTAAAGTATTTATATAGCTAAGAGGTAAAGGAGGCGAGCTAGGGATTCCTATTTTGTGATCGACGAATATTGCATCCATTCAATGTTGAAGAGTGCGCGCTAAGGTTTGAAGTTCTACATTTTGATTTGTTAGGGAGTCTTCTATAAGGATCAAAAGGTGGTGGTCTCAGGGCCACATATTTGATTGGCCTATAGGCACCTGACGACCACTTAGGTGTTGCGGCAACATGCTTGCGGTCCAAGTATGGTTACTTGGGCCTCACTGCTTGGAATGGAGAGTTCCTTATGCCATTAAAAATCTGACTCAATTATCTTTGCATCCATAATAGACCCGCGTCACGTTCTGGTCCGGAAAGGGCTTTAATAATCCAATCTCTACCAGCTATCGATGGGTTCCTTAGAGCACAATTTCAGGAAATGTTATATCTCACGATCTAGGATTCCAAATAGCATGAGGAAAACTTATGTAGAAACTAGACGTCTCTAGCTTTGTTTTAAAACCAGCCTTGCACCTTTGTCTTGTATGGTTACGAACTGGTGAATTTTTTTGTTCTGAGCTTGGTTTAGACGGTTTTAGCGGTTTTCCACTGAAAGCACTCCTTTTGCTCAAAAACCTATAATCTTGTAAAATAAACTAAAGAACTCCAATATCAAGTCAATAATAACACCAAAACCATCAGTAATATATGATAGATGATAGTCAGTTATACTCTTATCACACCCCATACTTAGACTTTACTTGTCCTCATGGAAAGCGAGTCGTAAGGCTCAAGAACGGTTAAGTTCATTACTAATTTTTGGCACACTCACGCATAAGTAAACATCCGGCCATCAAAGACAACTCAGACTAACACACATTTTTTGTTACAACAACACGAACCTAGCATAAGGGCACCTAACACAAGTGCAAGCTCAAACACAATCGATTGACTCATTTAAGTAGATTAAGCATAAAGTTTGGTCTTTACCCATAGAATATCGATAAAATGCCATTTCTATTTATTCTCCTAGATTTGCTATGGGCTGTTCCTATCTCTTGATCCCTTTCCTCTCCATTTTCTCACTTCCCCAAACCGGTTTCAACGCCTAAAGGTTTCTTTTTCGTCATTTTGGCAAGCAAGGTGGTTGAATTTTCCCACAATTCTTCTTGGGTATCGTTTTTTATATCAACCACCTTTTTCTTTCCTTTTCTTCTTTTTCTCGATGGTTGGCCTCTCCCACAATTCTTGTTGGGTTAGATTTTTTTTCAAGACAACCAATGACTTTTCTTTTGAAGGGAAGAGAGAGGAGGATGATACTCTAGTTTTATTGCCATGCCCTTAGGTTGCCTTTCAAGGAGTCTAGACTAGTGATCTCAAGGAGTCTAGACTAGTGTTTTTATGGCCTGAAATATAGAGACAATTGTCAAGTGGCGAGGCTATTCAAATGGAAAGGATTACCCAAGATGGTTTGGCCGAATGCGTGTCCCTCAGTTTTCTCGTGCTAAGACGCTTCATGACCTTATAGAACAAACGTGCTTGTGGTTGATGTAATCTTAGGCGTTCTTGACTTTATAAGGAATTCTAAAATTTTGATTTTTTCGAAAAATCTAAAAAAAAAACAAACAAATGTTGTGAAATGGATATGGTCCTCTCTCACACTTAAATTACATAGTCCCTTGTGTAATAGAAGAAGGTGAAAGGATTGAAAATCAAAAACTAAATGCATAGATAAGAAATTAGTGAAAAGTACCTACTAGGTTGCCTCCCACTTAGCGCTTTGTTTAAAGTCACTTAGCTTGACTTAGATGGATCAGGGCGGCTTGTAGACTTTCTCTAGCTTGATGATCATGACGTGAAGCCTTTCGATGATCTTGATATTGGATGCGTTTTGTGCTTCAAGGAACCCAATCTTCTCGATCATGCAAACATTCCAACAGTCTTGAATTTCTAGTCTCCAACATATGTTTCCACATTTATCTTTGACTTCTTCCTCTAGCTCGTGCATATTTTTTCTGTTTTATTGGTGATCAGAAGGTTATGGTCTTGCTCATCTAAGACATTCTTCAAAGTTTCACTGAATTTCTTCATTGTCGCGCCTTGACCATGCTCATCCCCTGGTTCGAGTGGTAGTCGTAGTTGTTGTCCGACGTTTGTGGTACGTTGTCATCGTCGAAGTCTCCTAACTCAATCGTAGATGCTCTATGGCTTGAGTAGGCATCCGACGAGTAGAGATAAGTCATTTCTTTGCCCACGTTTTTCAACAATTACTCACCCTAGGACTATTGAATGGTGAGACCCTTTTGGTATGTCAAGGATGTAGAAGTCTGTAGGTAGTATGCATTCTGAGGTCATGACTTATACTCCAATGGATTTTCCACATGGCTTCTTTATTGAAGCGTCTGCCAATGATATCGTCATATGGTTTCAGCCAGACATCTCAAGCCCTAGGTACTTGCATGCATCCTTAGACATCACGTTGATGCATGCTCCGGAGTCGCACACGGCGTGGTGCATTGTCTTGTTGTTGATGTCGACTGATAAGATTTGATTTTTCGGTTGGTTTCTACTCCTAGCTTATCAATGTAGTATGGGTAAGTTGGGTGATCAGAATGTCGAACCAACTTAAGGGAAATCAACTCACAAGTTCTATAATGGATTTTACTAAGTCTAGGTGAAATCAAGTTGTGGGGTTTGTTCTATCACTAACAAATCTTAAGCAGCAAATTCGGTAAAAATAAGAATTCAGATATAACAGAAATTCATGGATCAGGGGATTTGATACATGTAGTGGTTCTTATGCTAGATCGGTTTACTAAACTCCTTCAATTTTATCCTATGTCTAAGAATGCCAAAGATAGACTAACTCACTCTCGTGATGAAAGCCCATTTCCTAACATGCTACTACACAATCTTTTGGCAATAAAACATGAATATAAAGCATTGAATACAATTCCATACAACAATCAGTCA
>OVAO01002348.1:2667-12939 GCA_900406285.1 Biscutella auriculata
ACAAAGCAACAAAATATTTTAATGAAGAGTATTTTGATTTGCCCATAATATATCCGCGATGTTACCTCTGATGTTTGTCATATGATTCCCATGAGCTATATCTGTTGTATGCATGTCACCTAAGTCATTCTTAGAATTCATGTTGCTCATATTTGTATCTCTCGTTACTTCGACAAAATCCTCATCAAAATAATTTGAAATTCTGATGAAACTATGTAGTCCCATTGTAGCCAGTACTACTCGTTTTTGAACTTGAGTATTATATCTGGGAAAATCACATAGAATCCTCCATTTCTTCTTCCAAACTTCAAATGTCCTTTCAATAACAGAACTTAAAGATGCATGTCATCGATTAAACAATTCTTGTTTATTTCTTGGAGGCGTTGTAAAACTGTGACATGTGATACCTAACAACCTCGTTCCTCGAAGATCTATATGGAGCCAAAAATCCTTGTTTATTTGGATACCAAGAATCAACTACATAATAATTGTTTGCCGGTGGTAAATGAAGCTCATTATCATTTTCTTGAGCCATTGTGAGAATTGTTGTATCGTGACATGATCCCGGTGCTCCATTCCAGACATATGTAAAAATTTCACTCTACAAATTTCCAAAAAAAATTAATAAGTTTTTGATTTAAATTCTAACTATTCTAAATTTGATGAAAATAAATAATAATATTTACCCGTATTGATGTTTCGGTAGGAATTATATCTTCTTCATCATTTGATGTAATCATGTTTCATCGACGATTAGATGACATATCTACAATTTTTTTTTAAAATAAATACTATTAGTGTAATTAGTAAAAATTTAGAAAAAAAATTAGAACAAAATCACATCAATTTATAATTAATAGTTTTATATATATATATATATGAAGTCATATTTAATTTAGTATCGAGATAGTGTATATAACAGAAATATGTAAATATTAAATTTCCCAAATAATAAATTGACTAGTATAATTTTATTGAATTTTTTATTTTTACATGTAGGTTTATATTTAAAATATAAATTGTATAATTATATATATACACATATAGTGTATATATATTTAATACAAATCCATATTCATCAATTAAAATTATATTAATTCGTAATAAACAATTTTGGAAAATAATAATTTCAATGTAAATGATTTCGAATATACATATTAATATATTTACTAATAGCATAAATTATATATATATATAGTGGAGTTATATTTAATGTAGTGCCCACATTTATGATAAAATATCATACCAATTATTTGTTTGGAAAATAATAATTTAATTATATTTCTAAGTATTTTACTTATGTATTTCAAGTGTATATATTTATATATTATCTAGTGTATTTTTAATGAGTGTGTGCATATAAATTTATATATGAAACAGAATGAATAAATATATATACACATATAGTGTATTTATATTTAACTCCATAAATATAATATTAATAAGAAAATATATTAATAATGTTGTAAGCTCTTAATGTAAACATCATAAAAAACATCAATAAAAACAATAATGATTTACTAAATTTAAATAATTTTTCAATTTACAAACGTATATAATAACTGTTTTAATATGATAATTTCTACTATATAAATATTGATATTATATATGGTATAAGCTATCTAAATGTTATATTGATATTATGTATAAAATGTTATATATGAAAAAAACAATAAAATAAAAGAAAATATATATGAAAAGAAAGGGGGAGGATGATGGCTGAAAAAAACAGAGGGTAATCCTTGAATTTGTTATATTTCTTTGTTATGTTGTAGCCTGTAGCAGAAAAAGAGTGAGAAAAAATGTTATATGTTTAATTATGTATTAAAAGTTATATATAAAATAACACAAAAGTAAAAGAAAATTATACTTGAAATGAAATAGGGACTGGTGATGGTTGAGAAAGAAAGAGAGAAATCCTTGAGTTTGTTATGTTTTGTAATAGAAAAAGATGAGGAGTATAAATGATGTATCTTCAAAGGTTTTATAGAGAAATTTTGATTCTCAATATATTTTTGAATAAAAAATAATTAAAAGTTATGGTCTCCTTTAAAAAGACCTCAATTCTTATGTATCTTGTGCAAGTAGTCGTTGGTCTATTATTGTCACTAGAAGACAAACCATTTTGTCTTGCCCCACATTTCATATGTTTTTTTATTTTTATAATACATTTTGTTTGATTAGCAAAAAAAAAAGTAGTCTATTTGCTTGGACATATGCTCTATTTTATAAACATCTCTCCATTCAGAACCTTGGTTGACAAAGAAAAAAAGAAATTTACATAATTAATTTTTTATAAAAAAATGGAGAAACTGCTGATCTTGTTCGTTTCACAATCTTTTATCAATCATTGAATTTGAAAACGACTCGCTGAATATTTCAATGATTAGAGTTTTTAGTCGTTAATCATTACGACTATTCTTATCACTAACAATGTCAAACAAATAATAATAAATTACTATTGCTAACAAATACCAAACGAAAATGACATAACATGAGAAAATTTATTAAGAAATTGTATTCAACTGTTTGATATAATGAATAATATCTGAATTACAACCTTTATCTAGCTATAAGTACCAAACTCACTTTTCAATTTTGTAAAAATTTGTAATGGTCGAGATTATTTTGTTTTTGAAATTTAACAACCAAATATTTTTTGATGACGTCTATATTTTTTTATTATAGAGAACAAATATAACTTAATGGTTGAGTTTATTCCACCTTTTAAAATTTAACACTTACGAGAAATAATATAAACAAATTTATTTTTATTAAAAACATTTTTATTAGAAAAACTAATCAAATGATTGAAATAAATATTTTTTGTACAATAATAAACTCACAAATTTAAATTATGAAAATTCAATAGTTTACTTCATGAATAGATAAGAACACTGTTGAAAAAAGAATAGATAAGAACACCACTTTTGATAAGATCATATATAAAAATTTAAAGTAATGTGAAAACTTTTTCAGTATATTTTCTTCATATGCCCAAATAAATTAAAAAGATTAAATCCATATGAAATCTAGATCCATGAAATTTATAATATATTATATCATTTATAGTGGAAATTAAATTATTAATTTTACGAACTATTATCCACCAATGAGCATAATTTCCCAAAATATATAACTCTACCATTTATAGAACATCTCCATTTTTGTGGCATATTGTCTACCAATTTTTTTTTTCTTAAATGATAAAATTCTAACATTTTACAAAATCTCTTGGTTTATGTGAGTTATTATCCATTAAATGAGTATAATTTCTCAAAACTTATAATTTTAGGGTTTTACAAAATCTCTCAATTTTGTGGACTATTATCCACTAAATAAGAATATTTTCTCAAAATACAAAATTCTAACATTATAAAAAAATCGCTAAGCTTTTATGGACTATTATCCACTAAATCATCATAATTTCTCAAACTAAAAAATCTATCTTTTAAGAAAATATATTAGTTTATATAAATAATTATCCACCAAACCAGCTTAAGTTACCAAAGTACAAACTTCTACCAAATAGCAAAATCTCAATGTTTTTGTGGGTCATTAGCTATGAGATGAACACAATTTCTCAAAATACGAATTCTAGTGTTTTACAAACACTCTTTGTTTATATATTATTATCCACTAAATAAGTATAATTTTCTAAAATACAAACTTTTAGTGTTTTAGAAACCTCTCAGTTTTTGTTGACTATTATCTACTAAATTAGCATAATTCCAAAAATACAAAATTTTAAAGTCTTACAAAATTTCTCAGATTATATGAACCATTATCCATAACATATCATAATTTCCCAAAATACCAAAATTCTAGCGTATTATAAAATCTCACAATTTTGTGAACTATTGACGAGCAAATCAACATAACTTCCCAAACTAAAATTCTAAACTTTTTTTACAAAATCTCTTAGTTTCATGGACTATTATCCATCAAATTAGCATAATTTATCAAAATATGTAATTCTAAGGTTTTAAAAATTCTCTTAGTTTTTACGATTTATTATATACCAACATATGATAATTTCTCAAAATACAAAATTATATGGTTTTACAAAATCTCTTAGTTTTGTGGATTATTGTCCACCAAATCAACATAATTCCCAAAAGTATAAATTCTTACATTTTAAAAAATCTCTTAGTTTTTATGGACTATATTATCCACCAAATCAACATAAATTCTCAAGATATTAAATTCTAGTATTTTACAAAATATCTCAATTGTATAGACTATATATTACCCACGAAATCATCATAATTTGATAAAATACAAAATTATAAAGATTTCAAAAATCTCTCGGTATTTATGGACCGGACCTATAGAAGAAATCAACATAATTTCCCATAATACCAAATTCTAGAGTTTTATAAAATATTTTAGTTTTCTGTAGAGTATTATCCATCAAATAAAAATAATGTTACAAAATAAAAAACTGTCATTTTATAAAATTTCCAAGTTTTATGGATTATTATCATCAAATCAGCATAATATTGCAAAATACAAAATTATAGAGTTTTAAAAAATCTCTCAGTTTATATGAACTATTACCCACAAATTTTAATGTAAATCTCACAATATTTTGGTCTATTGTCCATTAAAACAACATAATTTCTGAAATTACAATTTTTTGTGTTTTGCAAAATCTCTTAGCTATTGTGTTCTACAATCTACCAAATCAGCATAATTTTCTAAGCTAATTTTTATATGTTTTACAAAACCTCTCAATTTTTGTGTACTACTACCCAACAAATGCGCATACTTTCCCAAAATATATAATTCTAGTATTTTAGAAAATCTTTCAATTTCCATGGACTTTTTTTATTAAATAAACATACTTTCTCAAAATACAGAGTCTATCGTTTTACAGAATCTCTAATTTTTGTGGACTTTTGTCCACCTTATCACCATAATTTCTCAAAATAAAAAACTCTAGAGTTTTTAAGAGTATCTCAATTTTGTGAAATATTACCCACCAAATCATCATAATTTACTAAACATTTCTTAGCATTAAATAAAATCTCTCAGTTTTTATGGGTTAGTATCCATCAAATGAACCTAATTTCTTAAAATACTAAATTGTAATGTTTAGTAAAATCTCTTAGTTTTTGTGGGATATATTATAAATCAAATTAACATAATTTTCAAAAATACAAATTCTAGCATATTGAAAAAAATCTAGCATTTTATAAAATTTCTCAATTTTAATGAATATTATCCACTAAATCAAAATAATTTTTCAAAATACAAAACTCTAGCATTTTAGAAAATTTCTCAATTTTTGTGGACTATTATCCCCCAAATTAACATAATTTCTCAAAACACAAAATTCTAACGTTTTACAGAACTTTAGTTTTATGAACTATTATCCACCAATACATCATAATTTCTAAAATTAAAAATTATAACGTTTTACAAAATCTCTTAGTTTTAATAAACTAGTCACAACCAAATCGACATAATTTCTCTAAATATAAAGTTTTAACATTTTAAAAAGTCTTTAAGCTTTTGAGGACTATTATCCACCATATTAGCATAATTTCTCAAAATAAAAATTTCTAGTGTTTTAACAAAATCTCTTAATTTGTATGGACTATTATCCACAAAATCAACATAATTCGCCAAAATAAAAGTTCTTGCGTTTTCCAAGTCTTTCAGTTTTTGTTGGCTATGACCACCAAATGAGCATAATTTCTCAATATACAAAATTCTAATATTTTATGAAATCTCTAAGTTTTGTAGGCTATTATTCACTAGATAAAAAAAATATTCAAATTTTAAAAATCCTCACATTTTAGAAAATCTCTCAATTTTTGTTAACTATTATCTACTAATTCAACATAATTTTAAAAAATACAAATTTTCACGTTTTATAAAATCTCTCAATTTTTATGGCTATTTATCTACTAAATTAGCATAATTCCTCACAATACAAAATTATAGCATTTTATAAAATTTCCGAGTTTTAGAAACTATCACTAGTAAAAAAACTGCATATAGCCACAAAATTTCCCACGAAAACTTTCGTGGACAATATACCCACGAATTTCCCACGAATTTCTCACGAAAACCCACGAAAAAAATTCGTGGGTTTTTTGTGGGAAATGACCCACGAAATGACCACGAAATGTGTTTGTGGCTAAAATAGCCACGAAATATGGTCGTGGCTAATATAGCCAGGAATTAACCACGAGATATGGTCGTGGCTATGATAGCCACAAATTTCCCACGAAATCTGTTCGTGGCTAAATCAAAATAGCCACGATTTGTTCGTGGCTAATTTATAAACAAAATTAAAACCCTAAACCGTATATTATAAAGGAAAAATTATCGCTTATGACACTTATCTCAAAATTATTATGCTATATGTCACTAAGAAGACTTATGACACTTACAAGATGGTGTATTACATAATACCCCTCAACTTTATCCTTCTAACTAGAAGTAAATCGTAACTTAAGTTAGCAAACCAATTCATCCAACTAGTTACTTTTGTCTATAACCTAAATATCATGCAATCACTCATTTGGGTTTCAAATTTCAAATCCTCATCTCTCTGTATATTACATCTCCTACGAAAAAGATCTCAGAGTTTCCAGCTAAGCGTAATTTCTCCTCTCCCTCCAACCTCGATCTTCAACCACTGTTTCTGTAAGATTTCGTCTCTCTCTCTTTGTTTCCGATTTTCGTTTTTCCCCCGATCTCAGAGTTTCCAATCGGAGAGAAGTTAATCGAAGAGGAAGAGCAAAAATCCCGATCTGTCAGTAATTTTGCCTCTCTCTCCAACCTCGATCTTCTACCACTATTTCAGTAAGATATCATCCTTCTCTCATTCTTTCCGATTTCCCTTATTTCCCCAAATCCGGAAGAAAATTTCCCCATTTTTGCTAGGTTTTCAGTTTTTCCTTTGTGCCTCTCTGGCTGTTTACTGTTTTTTAAACTTTAAACAATATGCAGTTTACATCAAACCTATGATTGCAGTTTTCATCAAACAACCTGTGATTGCAGTTTTCATCAAACAATATGCAGTTTTTCAGTCCGATATATAGTGATTAATCTCTCCCCTTATGGCTCTCTGAATTTAAATACCAGGGAATGACCAACTCATCCGGATCTTCTACCTTGGGCTCACAAACCATCGGTATTCCATGTCGTTGTTCCTGTGGACACAAAGTAGTAATCAGAATGTCGAGATCAGAGAGTAATCCTTACCGGCGGTACTACAGGTGTTCTCTTGCGGCATCAAAGCAGGTTCAATTCAGTCCCATAGTTCCTATTCATGTTTTTATTCAAAATTTTTATATTGTACCATTCATTTCTTTATGCAGCTTTCAAACGATGATCACCTTTTCAAATGGATAGATGATGCAATATTAGAGCAGTTAGAGTAATTTTGTATACAAGGTTCAGGTGTTGATGAAACACTCCGAAAAGATATTGTGGCACTCAAAATCGTGACTGAGGAAAAGTTTCTGAAACAGGCATTGGAGTTCAATAGGTGGAGGAAGATTATGACTATATCTGTTATTAGTGGTTTCTTGTTTACTGGCTCAGTGTTTATATCTCTCCTTCTCAAATAAGTCTACGTTTTCCTATCTCATGCCCCTTCTTAGTGTATTAACCTATGCTTTTGCAATGCCACTTCTACTAAATGTCCTTCCCAATCTCCACTTGTCATGCGTAAAATAGTCATGTACTCTCAATCTCCACTTGTCATGCGTAAAACAGTCATGTACTCTCAATGTCCTTAATGTTTCATGCGTAAAACAGTCATGTACTCTCAATGTCCTTCCCAATCTCCACTTGTCTATACAAAATTCTCATTCTCCGTCTAATCCACATGTCCAATGGCCCGAAACAATTAAGCAAACCTTCTGCATAATGCCTGCAATACAGTTTATAAAAACATCAGACCTACTAACACACAAGCAAATTAGCCGAACCTAAAATACCGTACACAAATTGGCGAAACTGAATTCGCTTATTTCAAATTCACTCATATACAAACATATTCCGAAACATATTCCGAAATGTTTAATTCATTGATTGCATATCAAAGTACCAAACATACAACTACAGTCAACGCTAATAATTTCACAGGTTTTCAGTCACCGCTGCTGTACTAGCACTAACTCAACCCTATCTCAACGCGAACCCAATTACCCGAATCTAAAACCCCGCACACCAAACCCAACACACATACGAACCCAAATCCCACAGATTGGCGAACATAAATTCGCTTATTTCATACGCTACCTCAAAGCGAACCCAAAATCCCGAATCTAAAACCCATAACCTAACCCCGCACAAATGTGACCACAATTCCCCGTAACTAAAACCACGACCACAAATATATTAACCTAGTTTCTCAACGCACAAGTTTGACGTGAAACATGCAACCTAAACACGCACTATGAAATATTATGTGACCAAACGTCCGATGAAAGACATTTCCTTTAACCAAAAACAAAACTCCAACATCAGACCTCCCCAAAAATCCAACAAAAACATTCCGCAAACTGAAAACTTCAGTTCAAAATCTCATACTACCAAGGCTTCAAAACAGCAATCCGTTTGCAAAATAATGCATGGTTTGTAACTTACAACAACGCTGAGCAACAAAAAATAATAACTTATCATAGACCTAAAAAGGACAAAAGAGATAAGAAAGAGAGAAATGAAATATACAAGGGAAGAATAAGGGTAATATGCACGACAACTACACCATGATCTAGCAAATCGATTCATACCTTCAAGCCAAAACCTCTTCTTCTTCGCCGACTAACAACGAGAACGAGTACGAACGAAATCTAGAAAAAAATTTCTTTTCTCTCTGCAAGAAAGAAGGTTCCTATGGAGTTCTTTAGCACATCAAAATAGGTGACAACATAAAGCTATGATGGAGACAAGTTGAACTCAACAACTTCGAATGCTCTCTCCCAAATCCCCATAAAACTAATCTAACTAGACTAATATAGGCCATTCGATTTAAAATTATGGTTTTCATTGGACGGTCCTTAATTTTCCAACAACAAACACTCCTTACTCCACACAGAAGGATACAATCGTCAGATCCAGCTCAATTTTTTTTCCTTTGTCATGCAAAAACCTGTAAGTGTCAACATTCACCCATGTGTCATTCTAGCCAATTTCTTATCTCTTGGTGCCATAACCAACAATTTACCCTATTATAAACTCATAAACTCTAACTATTAATTCAAAACTCTAAACTAAAAATAAAAACCCAAAATTTAAAACTATAAATTATATATTCTAAACCCTAAACTCTAAAACTCGAACCTTTATAAACTCTAAAACTCTAAACTCTAAATTCAAAACTTACTATAAACTCTAAATCATATATTTTAAACACTAAATAAAAAACCCAAAGTTATAAAAACTAAATCATAAATCATAAACTCTAAACTTTAACCTTAACTCTAAACTCTAAATCATATATTCTAAACCCTAAAATCTACAACTTCAATCATTAACCTAAACTCTAAACTTTAACTTCCAAAACTCTAAAACTTAACTTTAAACTCTAAAATCTAAACTTTAACCTCATAAACTCTAAACTCAAGTTAAACTCTTAACTTTAAATCATAAATCATATATTCTAACTCTAAACCACTAAAGAGTAAAAATGATAAAAAAATAATAATATACTAAATAAATATTTAGATAAAAAATTAAAAATTGAAAATATGAAAAAGAATAAATAAATGTTAATATCAAAATAAATTGAAAAAGAAACTATTAAAAATTAATTAAATCGACGAGGCGAGCGATGAGATGATACTATATGATGTATTACTCTTATCAAACCCTTATCATTTCAAAATAATCATCTTTAACACACACACACACACACGCATATATATATATATATATACAAGAATATATTAAACATATTTATATAATTATATCTTAAATAATCCAAACCAAACTAAACCGATAATTTTTAAAAATTTCGAGAAAAGATGATATGTTGTGATTTTGTCCGGTTTTTAGTCTTGTTTTCATTCGTTTTATCTCGGTTTTAGTTGCATTTAGAGTATTTTTAGGTCATATTCCATCGCATTTGCATTTATTAGGTGCGGAGCAACCAAAGAACAAAATTCGGATCAAACGAAGAGAAACGGGCAAAACCGAAGAAGAACCTAGTGGACCAGAACATGTGTCCCGGGCAATGGTCCCGGGTAACTAACCCGGGACGTCTCCCAGCGAAAGTGTCCCGGTCAAGAGTCCCGGGTAGCCAGC